>JAQFZF010000779.1:0-15994 GCA_034695365.1 Enchytraeus norvegicus | reverse complement strand
TTCAGCATTATTTAGAATGGCGGATAAATTTTCGTGAATTATATTCATTGCGCAGACTCCTTCAGTACATCAGAAGAAATGTATTTTTATGCTCCATAATAATGGTCTATCATTGCTATATTGAAAATTGTGATCTAGGGTTCGAATAATGTTAAAGCGCATACTTGGCGGCCATCTTGTGGAAAGTACCCGCTAATTTTGGTGAATTCTATTCATCGCACAGACTCGCTAAGTACATGAGAAGAAAGGTATTTCTATGCATCATAGTAATGGTCTACCATTACAATATTTAAAATCGTGATCTATGGCTCGAAAATTTTTAAAAACGTATACACGGCGGCCATATTATAAAATTCATCCCACAGACTTGTTCAGTACATCAAAACAAAGGTAGTTTTACGCTTCATAATAATGGTCTACCATTGTTATATTGAAAATTGTAGTCTAGGGATCGGAAAAGCGTAATCTATGTCGAAACGGTCGTCATTGTTAAATATGGCCGCCATTTTCTATCCAGGACGAATTATCAAGTCCTCCTTATCTGAATACACTACAAAACATGTTTACAAACATCCCTGAAAATTTCAAGCTACTATCACTAACTGAACAATTCATGTATATCTGGTAACAATCCGCCGTACTACTAAGCATACTGTGTATTAGAGGTTTAAGAAACACACACACAGTTGAAGGCTATTTTAATCGTTTAAGAGAAATCAAGCTAATGCTAATGTAACAATTTCTATCATTTAAAGCTAACTTTATCTCCATATTTCCAGCCAGATAATTAATTGACCGTTAATAAATTTTGTTTTTAGTATATAATTTCAAGAAAAGGGAATACGGTAAGCAATTAGTCTCAAGTGGCATCAAATATTATTGTACAGTGGCACGGAGTCAATAGATACTTAACGAGTTAATATAACATCCTTGGATCACTTAACGCCTCTATGACTGCTTGCCCATCTCGATTTGTTGTATCATCCATCTTAGTCAGGCTCGACGGCCAGTATAATACACTGGACTGAATTGTTTTAAATACAGAAAGTGTCAGAAGTAAATATCCAAAGTGCTGGCGTGAAAGTAGACCTGACTACTTAAGTCATTTGTATAAACATTTGTTACTGTATTGTGTAGAATTAATAGTCCCCGTGAGTCGGACCCTATCAAGTTCGCTATCCGATATGTAGAGAAGCCCTATAGAGACGGCGCCAGGCCGGTTAACACCGGCCAACTGCCGCGGTAAAAATGTCTCTGCCCTGCCTTTGCCTCGGCTCGCGGCATGATTATTATATAATGTAGCCTTAGTATAGTGCTAAATGTTTTGCCCTGTCATTCATTGTCTCTGCCTCGGTCTTGCCCTGGCGGAAAAACATTTTCTTGCGCTGTCGCTGAAGCGCTAACAGATAATAAAAAATTGGCCTGAAATCGAGAAAATGAGGAGAGGTAGTCAAGGTAAACGACAAGTACATGTACACTGTGAGGCATAAAAAAGCACCAAAATATTTTTCGCAATATCTTCCATAATAGTTCACCGATTTGGATGAAAATTTGAATAATGAATCTAAAATGAAATGTGCTTCAAACAAATGGGAACTTGTTACTTTAGCTTTAGTGGTTGCTAAGATACCAGCGGCGGAAGTTGATTGTTTGTAAACAAGCAATAACCTCATGGTTTTCACAACAGAAGACACAATTTTTATTAGGAATTTGATACTGATGAAAAATGACACCAGTCGTCGATTGATTAAAGAGTTCCCGAATAAGGTTTGGAAAGAATGGCCTCGAAAAGCTCAATGACCTGGAGCAGCGTCTCGTCAGCGCCTGGTCTCAGCTGAAACAGAGCGTCATTGATAAGGCCATCGAGCAGTGTCGGCCAAGGTTGAGGGCCTGTATTCGAGTCAAAGTTGAACATTTCTAACATTACAATTGCTAAATTAAATACGTTTCTGTTCTTTAGACGTTGCTGGCAGAACGTTATTGTTGCTTAGGCCTACATTATTAACAAACTTTAGTTCAATGACGCTGATCTGTATCTACGTTACACAGAGATTATTGTCTTTAAAGTTTCACAAGTTAGTATGAAGCTGGTAATTGATTCATGTAGTAAAGGTTTACATCATTTTGTAGCTAATTTATTGACGAAACATCCCCGCAAAATTTGATGCAAATCGGCCAACATTTATGGAAGATATGATAAGAAATATTTTGGTGCCTTTTTATGCCTCACAGTGTAGTAGCAGGTTGAGTGTCTAGAAATAATTGTATTCAGGAGTGAGGCACGTATTACTGCAACAGTTGTAAGAACGAGTACAAAGTCACGCTTTGTCACACTGACACGCAGGCCTACAGGCCTACAGGCCTACGCTAAGATTGCTAATTAATTATTCAGGTGGTCAGTAATTTGCGACTATTTTTCTTGGTTATTTTGGTTATTTTTAGTATAATTAATTATAATTGGCTTTTATTAAATAAGCTCAGACTATGCATGATGTAAAATTAAAATTTACATATAGCTTGAAGATACCAAAATAGCAAAAGAGTTTTCACCTTTACTGTAACCTTAATTTGACTTTCTAGGCTTTGGAGCTATTATAAGATACCACGACGGCTATGTTATATTTGAAGCATCGCAGGATTAGCCCACGGATAAGTGAACGCAAGAGATAAATGACGCTGCACTGTGCTCTGTGGGCTGCATCTTATCCTTTAACCTCTGCATGAACCGTAACGCACTGCATTGCCTTTCATCTCTCTACAGTCAATGCGCATCCGGTGGGAAATAGAGGATGTTATTGAAAATCACTTAGAAATATCATTAATTTTATCTGGTAAATTGCTTATGAGAATGTACCAATGAGCTTATTCGTTACTGAGTCAGAAACAGTTAAGCCTAAGAAAATTCATGGTAATTTATCTGTACTGGTATATTTTCAGTTTGACACTGCAGCAATTAATGAATTTGGAATAGACGGACACAGCCTATTCATGTCGTACAGATAATATTACATAGAAATAATTTATTAACAATTTGGCCAGAGATATAGAATATTTTAGTAATGCCATTTGGTGTTTAACTTAGTATAGTTCTCAAAAACGGCAGAAATAGGTGCCAGAATGAAGTTAACGTTAACTCTAACGCTCTGGATACTTCAGATCTGTACTGGAAGTGCCACAGGGATCGAGGAACCCTGTCCAGTGACCTGCCGGTGTATCAGTACTGCCATTGACTGCAGTCACTCCGGTCTAATGCTTCTTCCACATCTGCCATCATCAGCTATCAATCTTAATCTGGACAATAATCGTCTCACTCTAATGAATAATGACTCTTTAATTGGCGCACCATCAAAACTGGAAGTTCTTTCTCTTAGAAATAACGGCCTATGTCAACTTGAATCTGGGGTGTTTGGTTCTTTGAAAGAACTTAGAATATTACGGCTGTCAAATAATCACATCACCAGTCTGCCGGATAATATCTTCACTCATAATCATAAGCTGATGATTCTGGACTTGAGTTGTAATTACTTCTCCTCGTTACCCGATCACGTGATGTATCCTCTCGGTAGCCTTCGCTCACTAAACGTGAGCCACAACCGTGTGACGTCACCAGTGTTTGGACCGGGCTTCCGCCGTACTACCCTGCTCAGCGATATCGATCTAACGGGTAGGTTTGACTTCTAATATTCGTAGTACAGTACTAATATTCGTAGTACAGTACTAATATTCGTAGTACAGTACTAAAAGATCTTGCGTAGTGCAATCGGTTATTGTAGGTTATATATATTATATAAGAAAGAGTAAGACTATTATGGTCATTAGGCCCTATAGTAAAACGCATAAAAGCAGTATAGACCAATTTTACCCTTTTCTTACCGAAAAGTTATCGTAGCAAACAATCATTTCGGTAATTCATAGACTATGGAATGAGCTTCCAGTTGCCTTAAGAGTTAAATCGCAGTCTATTGATAGCTTTAAGAAGGAGTTAAAGACTCATCTTTTCATCAGATCATACTTTTGATTTTGTCACCAGTTTGACTACTGACTAAATTACTATCTTAAATTTATATGTTACTATCTATTTGACTTTTTTGTGTGTTTATTTGGCATGTCTATATTTGTATGTGTTGTATATAATTATACGTTACACAACTTTGTAAAGTGTAGAGATGCTCAGGCATGATATACTATATTAAACATTAAGCATTAAATGTATATTTTCAGCTGCTGTTAAGCCTGACATTGATATTATTTAATTGTGTCAATATTCTTACTATTTTACTTTGCTGCAGATACTTTTCTACTGTAACAATTATAATCGTATAATAAAAAGGTAATCGTCACACAGTGTAGCCTACTGCAGTAGGCTTATTACATATACGCCAGAATATAAACATAACACGTCGCAAATATATCTGTTCTTGCGTGGAGCAGCGTTAATGGTGCCTTTTGGCTATGAAATCGATTAAAATAATTAAGTTTTACCTTTAGTTGTAGTCGAGTAGATGAAGTCGAAGTAGAATTTAGCGTCAGTTTCGCCTCCTAACGGCCACATCAGTGACGGTCGAACCCTGGGAATCGAACCGTGAATCATTGGAACCCGAGTCGCGAAATCAACCAATGTGTTATCGAATATTTACAAATAGGATTTATCTTTTCTTTACCACTAAATGAAAAATAGAGCGAGTTTAAAGTTGTTTTGAGTCCCAGAGGCGTCATCAGAGACGGACTCGGCTTGATTTCTAATCCCCGTTTTCCTGCAAGAGATTGGTGGATTAACTTATGGAATATCGACCGTGCAATCAAATGCAATGCAAATATGCAATACAATATACAATACAAGAATGATTTAACGTCTGGTTCGTCATCCGAAAGAAATGTCAGCTTAAATACAAAAGAAGCTGAAAGGAATATTACAAGTTGAACAAAGAAAATGAAAATATGAAAGCATTATAATAAGTTTACTGGGTTGTAAAACCAGATAAGATCGATCGCAATCTCATTGTTAATTAACAATAGGCTGTATTTGATATTGACAAGCTGACACCAGATCTATTGCTTTACACCTTTTATAATTCATATTCCTAACACGTTTCATGATTAATCTAAGTCCGTACAATGAGAGAAGAATGCGGATAAAAGAATTGTGGTTCACAGTATCAGATCATCTTTGAGCTAAACCCTGCAGTAGCCCATTGTGGCAGAAGCTTCATTCAGTTTAACTTACCGTCACCTACAAATTGCGGAGCCCTTTATAAAACATAAAATTAAAGTATTTATAATCCTGGCATTTATGCGGCAGATAATAAAGTTGATCACAGCTGGAGTGTTTAGCTATTCTACAATATTTCAGTTTATCCCTGTGGGTGTCGCAGTCGTTGGTCGTAAAGTTTTGATTAGCAATCTGTCACCTTGCAAGCTGAGCACAATGCGTGCCAGCCATTGTTAGTGTGTCAAGAATTAGTCTACTACATCAAGCCACTTGTAATTATACATATCCTAAACACTGACATCGCCTTAAGTGATCTGAATAATTATGTTCAGAGGTCCAAAGAGACACGGAAGAAATGATCATTTATATCTAAAAATAACCAATTATAGGATTGACCTTTGCCACTATTATTTTCTGACTATCTAAAAGGCAATAGTGTCAAAAAGTCCTATAAATTTTTCAACAGAATACTAACTTTGACTAACTTTTAATAAAACATCATGTATAAGAGTGCCAGCTTTCGAAAAATTGAAGCAGAGAAATAAAATAGTAAATATATTCATTAAAAAATAACATTCATTAGATATATTTTTCGTTGCCATCTCTGTTGCCTGTTTTACTCGTGTCTTACGAACACGTACAATCGCTTTTGCATTGATAATTATAATGAGTCTTATAGATCTCTGGAGCCCCTAACAAAATAACGCCCAAAATACATACTATTGCAAAAATAAAATAATTTATAGAAAATATCCAAGTATGATAAACAATTCCGACAAGGGCCACGGCGTACACATTCAACATTTCTGCAACCAGTTTTATATTATATGAAAGAACTTAGTGTATTTCTATCTTATATTGATTGGTGATTCGTATTCAACACTGCTTGCTGTTGTTCTTTGAACGCAGGTAACAACTTTCCAGCGGTAGATCGAGAAGCCTTTACCATCATGAGTCACTGGCGAGATTCGATCCCACGCCACATCAATCTGTCTCACTGCAACATCTGGCACATCTCTCCAGATGCCATCCTCTCTATCCCAGGTCTGACCAGTCTCTCCTTGGAAGGAAATCAGCACGTAATGTCTGATTCCATCAGAGCAGCTCTCACAAATCTTCACATAGAAACTCTGGAGGACCTTAATCTTTCCAATATGAATCTATCAAATGCTCTCGAGTTAGTTTCACAACTGAGAACAAATTCTCTGAAATCACTTAAACTTTCTCACAATAATATAGCACGAGTGTCAAAACGTGCGCTTTTCTTTATGGTCAACCTGAGGCATCTTGATTTAAGTCACAATAAGATAGTAAATATCGATCATTTTGCTGGTCTTTCTAAGCTCGATTATCTGAATCTAGCCTACAACAACTTGATAAGCTTGAATGAAATGATGTTTGAAGGTTTACTTGAATTGCGAAAGTTAGATATCTCGCATAACTCACTCAGGCAAATCACTGATGAGCCTTTTGTCAACTTATTTCACTTGAGTGCTATCGACTTGAGCTGTAACCGAATCGATGAGGTTTTATTACTTGGCGGATTAGAGAGTTTAGAAGTGTTGAGGATTAGTGAGAATCGTATATCGGATATTAGTTTTCTGAAGAGACTTAGGAGACTGCATACGTTGGATGTCAGTCAGAACACATTAACGCGCATTTCGGATCAACTATTTTCACGTCATCAAAATATCCTTCTTGCTAATTTCAGTGGCAACTCGATCTCCAATATCAATCGTGATGCATTTCTATTTACAAACTACACCGAAATTGATTTATCATGGAATATGATAACAAATATAACAGATTTTGGATGGAAAACGGTTAAAATTCTCCATTTGGAAGGCAATAATATACACAATGTCGCATCTGATACATTTAAATATTCACTTTCACTTAACGAACTGTATCTAAATAGTAATAATCTGTATTCGCTTCCATTCGATTTTCTAGAAAATCAGAAGCAGTTGAAAGTAATCGACCTAAGCAATAATCCTCTAGCATCTTATATCGAATTCATTGATGAGATATCATTTTTGGATAATCTTCGAGAACTTGAAATTCTTGGACTGAGTAGAATAGGAATCAAGAATCTTTCAAAACGATTGCTGGAGACATTGCCATCATTACTGAGGATTGATTTGAGTTACAATCAGTTGACCAGCCTCCCTACCGGCCTAATGACAGCCTCTGCTAAACTCAGACATTTAAACCTAGCATTCAATCAATTTCAGCAGCTTAATGGCGATCTACTCGATAGTTATAAGGAGCTTGACATTTCCGGCAATCCCTTTCACTGCACGTGCGAGCTAGTGTCACTCTGTAGCGGGCTGTATTCGAACCCTCAACCAACCGTCTACAATCGGAGCTTACACCAATGTGCCACCCCGAGCCAGTGGTCCGGTGCGTCGTTAGCGGTGTTTTACAACGACGCCGTGACACACTGCAGGGGAAATGACACTGTCATTGTGGCTTCTGCCGTGGCCTGCGGGGCGATCGTCTTTCTTGTGTTCGTGGGTGTGGTCGCGTGTCGCTATAGGAGCGGAAAACGGAGGAAAATTCCTGCCCCGGAGGCGCAGAAAGGACTGATGGTTAGTAATTATAAGTTTGTCGACGAAAGGACCCTCACCGATGGGAGTAGTAGTAGTTGTAGCAGTAGTTATAACCGAAGCCCCGGGTATAACAGCATACACGGGTATATCGGAAGCCCCGGGTATAGAGACTGCGAGGATACCAGAACTTATTGTGAGATACCAGCGAATAGTAAGAAATTAGCGCCAGAACTTTTCTCAAATCAGTTATTGCAGACAAAGCAATTCATGAAAAATGACGAGTTACATAATTAATATTTTTTATATAGCACACTAATCTTTAGCAAAACAAAACATACCTGGTTGGAGTATAGGCTCGAATCGTTGCTGATATTGCCTTTGGGATGCTAAACCGATGCTAACCTTGGTTTCAGCCATTCTAGAATTAGAGTTTTTACAACCTGCTATAAGAAACTGTTGCGTTCTGCTGAATTTAAATTGACTTTATGTAGGATTTTTGTAAATTAATTTTTTAAACAAGTCAACATTTACAAAACACTTTGATTTGAAGTAAATAATTCAAGTTAAGTTTATTTTTCCAATAACAGGTAGCCTCCATGATTTTAAATGTATCAAACGAGGTACGTCAATGAGCATGCTAAAAGAATGTTCATTAATTATGTAGTATTTATAATGTGGTATTTATATGTCGTTTTTTAAAATATATTTTACCTATCCATAGTTGTAGACTACTAAATGTACATGAGCCTACTTTGGATACTATTTAATATTACAAATTAATATTCACACTATGTCAGTCTCGGTTTTATAGCCCATTCACTTGGATAAGTGATAAGCAGCAGGCCACGGGTTAGAGTCCCAACCGGTCCGTCACTGACAGTATCCCATATTCTTGTGATACGAATGCAGACATTTAACTTAGCTTTAAAGCAAATGAACTGCCAATCTTATAAATTGAGGAACTCATCATCCATTCTTCTGAAATAAAGTAGATCTATGCACAGAATTTTGAATTTGGAACTTGGCTTTGGTGCACGAATTAATTTGTAGATTTTGTGTAGGCTACATTTTAAATTAATTTAATATTGACGATTAACAGCAATTATATTTTATCGTGTAAATAAATTGTAAAATAAAGTAGTCATTTGTTGATTGTTTTAAATTTCGAGACGTTAGTAAGACAACCTACGCTAACAAAAAATCTCAAAGTAGTCTAGACAATAGTAAACATATAAACGTTGAATTTTTTGTATCATTAAATGACAGTAAACCATATTAATACATATTAATGCTTATTAATGATTTTATAGACAATTATAATTGAAATACGATTTTTAACTCTATCAATCACGGAAAATATTACTTTACTTATAATTGGCCTACCGAATAACCTCTTCTCAAATTCGTCTTAGCATCCCATGTATAAATGCATGAATCATGTTATTATTTTAATGTCGATATTGAAGGAAATACTTTCAAATAATAATACTATAATTATGATAATTGTGGCACATAATAGTTAAAAAATTCAAGTGCACTCAGTATTGATCTTTTTTTAGATGGTTCAGGTGGTTATGCAATGATCGCAAAAACACTGTCTCATTAATAATCTTACAGTTTTGTCACTCCGTAACGTTTCTGGGACAACGTCACCTTTACATTAGGCTTGTTGTCGGCCTGCGAGCTAGACTTATATTGAGGCCGTGTAATTTATGAATAATAATAATAATAATTAAGATTTAACGTCCGTTTCCTCATCCAGGGATGATGTCAGGGACGTCCCAGCAAGAGATGATGTCTTATGTTGAGGCTGTATATTTTGTTACGCAGCATAACACAGGCTTCTCTTCAAATCGGCTAAACAAAATCGAGCACTGCCTGGACATGTAAATGGTGTAATAGGGTGGCCGGAGGCTACCCGCAATTTAAATGTCTATGCTCTCTTCAGCCACCCTCTTAAAGGGTGACCGAAGGCCATCCTCTCCAGCCATTGAAGAGTGGGGATGTAGGGAGGGGGCAGGGTATTAGGGGGATACCCCCAAAGAAAAAAAGAAAAAGGACAATTAATTTAAGAAATTTATTAAATTGTTAGTGAATAGCCTTTGTTAAAGGCTGTATTTTTAGTATATCCTATAATCATATCCTATGATTCATATACAATAGAATTATACAATACAGAATGACATTTTTATAGCGCCGCTAAACGAGGATGCATTTCAGATGCATTTAAAAAAATTGAACTATAGTGCATATAATATTGTGCAGTATTGTTTTTGTGGGCTTTTTATTATTTTATTTTTACACATGTCAACCGCACGAGTTTACAGGATTTCCTTTCTTGGTTTCTGTTTTTGGTATTTTTGTAGTCTTTCGTCCCACTGGTTAATCGTACCGTTGCCGTCAAGAGCGCACCATGCGCTGGTAGGCTATGTTGGGCACTGTAGGCTATAGCCGTAAAGTTGAGTTTAACGTCCGTTTCCGCATTCAAGGATTCTGTTGCAGCCTACCACAGCAGCTTCACACTCCATTTCTACTGGAAGAGCAGTCACGATACGCTCTGAGCGGCTGCATAAGATTTCAGAAACATATCACAGGTTTTTCGCCAGATCATTAAAGCGAGAGCATAGGCCTACCTTAACAAATAACGGTAAGATAGTAGGCTCTACAATCAAAGACAATATTAAAAGATCGTATCTTTATCAGTTAGAATATTTGACACTTAACGATAATAAAATCTCTCTGGTGTATAATAATGAGGAACGACAGACAGGGGAGTCCTGCGTGCTCTCATGTTACAAACTGTTTATTATTACAAGTTACAGATAAAATCTGTCACGAGTTCAGTGTAGTAGGCTACTTACGATAGTTATCAAATCACCTAAAACTCATACCAATCCATCTGTCATTAATCTGGCATTAAATGCTGAGATTTCAATTTAGTCAGAGATATATTAGGCTTACTACATGTATGTATTCTACATACTTAGACCTATATGAACCTAATAGGTAGATTTATCATAATTTTGTCACAAGTTTTTGATGGGCGTTCAGCTTAAAAGCGGCTACACGTTGCACTAATGCGAACATGACAGTTTTGTTACCACTCGTTCTTTATTCTGACAGATATTGTTGTACCGTTGAAGTATTTAGTCTTTAGCTCAGTCATTTTCTCATTTAGAGTTTACCCGATAAGTTATAATAGGCTGGAGTAGACCTCGAGATGTTCAGCCATATTTGAAGCCTGATGTTGGCTGTGTGTAAGTAAATCATTCAATTGATAATTCATAATGTAATCAAGCTGCTGATTGATATATCGGTTGGATGGACTAGTCCGTAGCACACCTGCCTGAGAAACAAAAAGCCGCCGGGTTAGCGTCACAATCGGGTCCGTCTCTGACAGTATCCCTGTGATACGGAAACAACAGACGTTAAACTTACCGTTTACTTTTACTACGCGTTTTGGAAAAAATAACTGACCGATTGATTGATTATTTTAGTAGATAAATTAAAGATAGGAATGGTCTAAGTATGGCTCCAAGCTCAAGCCTCCAAGTATTTACCAGAGCCAATTCACAATCCGGTCGGCGATATTGCCCTAAGTAATATTTAAACAAATCTCATTCGTTTTGTCATACACCATTTTGCTTTCCTTTATTGTGTTACTGGGTAGGGTTGGGTTGGGATTGGGATTGGATTTTTACTAAATTACGAGATGTGTATAAATATATTACAAGGAAAATACGGCATCCGGTCAATATAGCATCGTTGGTAGTAGCACTTGTGGTCAGCCATCAACTGTCTGATGATATAGCAACAGAAGCCCTTCAGCTCCTATCATTAGCTCTCAGGTTTATTACTGGTGCTTTCATCGTTATAATTGCTCTACATCCGAGAGTGTGCCTTGGGTCACGACCCATGACTCTGGAGTGGAAAGACTCACGTAGTATGCATCATCTAGCAAACAGCTTTATTTCTCTCTATTAAGAATCAGTATTCTTAATGAAATTTTAATAAACACCTGAAAATAACACAGCGTGTAATTGTTAGAAACATGACTAATTTCTCTTAAAGATAACTTTTCATTTCTTTCTGTCTCTTCCATCTTTGATCACCATAGTTACCGTGTTCGATGTTAAAATCATGTGTATGTTTTACTCTGAAGTATATTATGCAGTGACTTTACAGGGTTGCAAACCCCTTTTGGTGCTCGAAAAAATAAATAACTTAAATAATTATTGATATCTACTCAATTTTCATAGATATTTCATGCTAAGATAGTGGGCGTGTATGTTTACCAATCTTAATATTGTTTGATTCTCCCAATAGGCTTCCCTTTCAAAAAGCATATATATGCCTACAATATAGTCTGTGAATTTTGCCACTTATCTTAGATATGATTTAAACATTAAAGACAATTATAATGATACTATCATTAGTATTATCCTTTTCCAAAATCCACAACATCGAAACACTCGTCGTCGACAAATTGTTATTCGACCATGAAGGCTGCAGGTGTGATGCTGACACCCTCAATAAGACTGTCTAAACCCCTGATATTCTATCTTAGGGGTCTAGGGCTCGCACCAACAATCAACACACTGACGACTCATCCCATCAATCAATAATTGACAATCAAGCATGATGATTTAACGTCCGGCACACAATCTAAGTTGATATGAGCAACATTGTGTCCACACTTCATCATAATCATCATCATCAAAATCAGAATTATCATCATCATCATCATTATAATCAGAATCATCAACAATCAACATCATGATGATGATGGACCTGGACAGCAGCTGGAGCAGCAGACTGGACATCATTAATCAAGCCAAGCACCGGAGTGACGTGGAGTAATGGGAAACAAGATGAAAGACTATGAAGGTGTTGTTCAGCAGTCAAAACTGGTGTAAGCATTTAACCTACTCAAGGGTTTCCACGAATTAGACAATAAATTACACAATTGTCACTATGAACTTAGTCGTCTTAATCTAAATACAATACAATGGCTTATGATTCTGGCCGGTTCCTCGCCTGAAGGCGATATCAGGGACGTCTTAAGCAGATTATGTGTGCAACTGCAAGTTGTTCTATATCACCAGACAACACTTAGGCTACCACTGCGCTGACTGAAGAGAGCGAGATCCGAAACGGTGCCAGTTCATTAGCCAGGGCTTTATATTGTGATTTAACAGATCTAAGGGGAAAAAACAAGGTTTTCAGATTGCCTTGCTATAATAGGTTGTAATAGGGCATTATCGAACAAATTACTGAGTAGTTTCCATAGCTCAGGTTTCTCTCGCTAGCACAGTCTTGCGCGTCAGGCCTATAGAATTATGTCTGTCACAGTGTACACGAGAATGCATTTGTTAACTTGAAGTCATTATACATAAAATTGATGAAAATAGAAACTAATGCACTATAAAGTAACGCAAATTTAAAATCAAATTTATATAAATTTTCAGTGATCAATGCTAATTAAAAATTGAATTAAAATAGCATTTTAGTAGCAAAACGATATAGCAATAGAAATTACATTCTCAGAAGTAGACCAATTCACTCCGGCATCACAGGCCGCTTATAGACTTCTAGAATATCAGCAGGTGTGTCCAGTAAAAGAGCAACCTGGAGGGTTTATATAAACTAGCGACAGATTTTCTCATTTCGCTTCATTTGATCCGTCAGAACACATGAGTAGGCACTGCAGGCTATTGTTGTGGTTGCCTATAATTAATAGAAGATATAAAGAATCATGTGGCCCTGACACCTTTGTAGGTGACAGTGGCGCTTATAACTGATCCTGACAGATCCACTCAACCGTACATGATGGGAAAGTACTGTCGCCCTACAACGATAACAAAAACATAGAGTGCTGCCGTCGTCCTTGATGCAATCGAGCACCATTTCATCTGTAGATTTATGGAATGACCATGTTAGAATTGATGGGTAGACCTACAAATAATGTTTTTTTGAACTTCATAGGTAAAGCTATGCAGTTACAATTTCGATTTAGCGTGTCATAGTATAGGTGCTGGATACGGAAAACTTGAGAATAGAGTCAATCAACCATCAGAAAACTGCAAGCGTTTCGAAGATGATTTCAACTTGTATAATATTTGTAGGTCGGTGAAGTAGGCTTACTCGTTATTGAACGTGATAGCTCTGACTAGGTATATGACATTGTATGCTTACCTAGAAGTGAAATTTGGTACTAATCTAGATTGAGAGAGAGAGAGAGAGACAGAGAGAGAGAGAGAGAGAGAGAGAGAGAGAGAGAGAGATAGAGATAGATAGAGAGAGAGTAATAATAGCAAAAATAAAGCCCGTAGTCTTTATAAATTGCAGTTGTTGGTACTGTCAGTGTGCTGCTGGGTCCTGGCCTAGAGGATTTGATAGATTACGCGGCAACGCCTACACTACATGTTAGCCAATTTCACAGTGTTTAATTAAGTCTCCCAAAACAGTCACTAGAGCCCGTTTAGGCCAGGCCAAACGACTATGGGTTAAAACAATGAACAGAATAGACGAACAGACGTCAGGTGATTGTCTAACTCAAAACTTGTTGTTGAAAATGCGCAAGCACTTAAGACTTTGGATTCCTGATTCACACTTGCAGTTGTTGTTTGAGTGAATGGAGAGGCGTAGTTGAGCTAATTACTCCATGTGTGCCTGAGCAAACTGAGCAAAGTATTAAGAGAACTCTCGAAGCATCATCTGTTCAATGATCAATCATTTCAAGATATGATTATTACTTAGCACTAGCAGCCTAGCTCATGCTAAAATCTATAATAGTCCTCTTGATGTAGGTCGTTGTCCAAATTTTATCATTCTAATCGTTGACACTACTATACCAGGCAGGACTAAATTGAACCGGATTTATGCCGCCGAAGTTATCGACCTCGTGCATGCACAACTTCTGATCAATGTCTATTTTTGCGCTCGTAGCTTATTGGTGATCTGCAGTGAACAGAGCCGGCCCCAGATGCGGGTACCTAGGCAGACATCAATGCCAGCTCCCCCAGCCCTCCACCGCCTCCGTGCATCCAGGAGTATATTTAGAGGGCGGGGGCTATTGAACCCCTCAATTTTGATAGTTAGGCTATTACAAATTGGCCCGCTAAAATACCCATTTTGGACCCTTGTCCCCTCATTGACCTCGACTTAACCTGCTCCCCCCTCGAAAAAGTGTATGTTATAGAATCTCCCCTCCCCCTCCCTCAAAGGTTCGCCATTTAATGCATTGGAAGTAATTTTAGAGAAATACATACCGGTATTCATAGTATATAAAATATTATACATAGTACATACATAGTATTCATGAGGTCACATATGCTAATTAATACTGAAATTATAATTATGCATGCATAAATATCATAAAAAGATCAACACGGAAATAAATTGAATAAACCTATATTATTTGAACATCATTGCAATAACTTTCGTTGACTAGGCAGGAACAGCCCGTACGTGTGAAGCACAGATTATATTATTATATAAAATAATTAAAACAATAAAAGTGTGTCTTTACTAAAAAATAATTATTGACGATTCATGCAGAACAAATTTCTAGGCCCATAGAAGTAGATGCCTATGGAGTTCCAATGCATAAATTCTATGTTATGCGTAATAATTGATTTAGCAAGGAGTGAGAAAGTCAAATGGTAAAACGATGTAGGCCTACATCTAGGCCTACGTAACGTAGGCCTAGATCGTAAAAAAGTTGAAAAGTTTAACTCTATGCCGTCACTAACAACATTCCAACACCACCCACTACCTGGAATTTTACAGTGGCGGTTCCAGCTCGGGCCGGAGGGGGGGGGGGGATGGGGGCATGGCCCCACAAATTTCGGACTAGGCCTGCCAAATATTTTCGTGACAAATTGACAATCCACAATTCCATATAGGCCTAGGCCTAGGAAGAGGCAAAAAATCCCCTAGCGAAATCTCAATAACTTCGTCAAAACTGAAGGTACCGTATTAAAAAAATCTAGGAAACAGACTTGTAGAAAAGGATTTTTGACATCTACTCTCCAATTTGGACAAAAACTATTCATAACTGAAAAAGTTACGGTGTTTCTACCAAGGAGGTTAGTAATATCTAATATCAATAGGTATTACTAACCTATATATAGCTATAGCTAATAGCTATATATAGGTTAGTAATATCTAATATCAATAGGTATTACTAACCTATATATAGCTATAGCTAATAGCTATATATAGGTTAGTA
>JAQFZF010000778.1:0-15998 GCA_034695365.1 Enchytraeus norvegicus | reverse complement strand
CCCCTTTGCTCTGACCAAACACATGACACAATACACCTCTTTCAAAGCATACAAATACAGACAACACTTACTCCAATGGACTTATGGAACAATCCCTGCAAGGCGGCAGAGCTGCTGGATACCTGGCGGCGATCCCTGGAGGAGCGCTCCCAAGGACGAAGATAAAGGGGGTCAGCACCACGGCTGATCCTCGGGTGGGCAACAACAACAACAACAACACTTAAATGTTTGTTTTATCATCTGATGATGATATCAAATATAGCAAAAGACGTTTTTATATGAAAGAAACGAGATAGCAGACCTGTCGTTGAGTTTGATGCGCTGCATGGTGTTATAGTCAAAGTCAAATCTCTTGAGCTGAAGCATTAGCATATACGGGAAGGTCTTGAACTTCAACCCCTGACAAAACAAACACAGGACAAGCTTACAATTACAAAAATTATTTGTTTAAATATGCATCACTGCTGCAAACCAATCAATCAATCAATGAGAATTTATGTCTGGTAACTTATTCTAAAGCTATGTCAGGGACGTCAGTACATCAAGAAAGAGAGTACAACTATCATCATGTTATAACATTTCATGGTTATATAGTTTGAAAATAAAAATCAATCAGTCAATCAATCAACAAGCTTTAGTATAGCACAATCATTATAATTAATTAATATAACTAAGTCTCAGAAGCGCTCATTAACAGTGAAGGATAGAGGAACCCAGCCTTCTATATGCCACAACCAATGTGGCAAAACCTCTGCTTGTCTACAATTTGAATGAAAGAATGTCAATGCACAGAAGTCATGGTGCAGATAACTCTGCCCTTTACTGCAGCATCTCCTTAAGTCATCTCTTACGAACACGTGCAGGACGTGTTTGAACACTAAAATTTCCTGGGCCCAACACAGGAGGTCCTGTTATCTTCAGAGAACTTTAGTTAGACTTGATTTCTATTGATAAAGAATAATAAACTGGTCAACTGAAAATTAACTACAGAGATAATACAATCTATAACTAATTGTTATAGAAGCAGCCTATATTTAACATAACACAACAAAGGCCACAGTAGAAATAAAATGACAGAAACTAAACTACAAAGGGCCAATAAGATAAAGTTAAAGTAGAAGTATGACGTTGTTAGCAGACCTTATGAGCATCAGACTTGGCGTTACACTGTTCACAAAAGTACTGATTCGTCCCGTTCAAGATCTCAGGCTCCACGAACGCTGTCAGTGCTTCCTCCTGCAGGAAACATCAAATACAAGAACATATTTATATCTTTCTTTCTCACAACAGTACAATACAATACAATGAGGATTTAAATTCCGGTTCCTCGCCCGAAAGATGTCAGGGACAATCTGATATATCAAAGAATTCAGTTCAATGATAAAAAAGACACAACGACTCGAAGGCACTAACATGTGCCTAATGTGCCTCGTATTAGCAATCGACGTAGAATATACAACACAAAGGAAGTACATTAGATATGCTTGAAGCTAAAGCAGCACAGCTAAGTTAAACATTGTTAGTTATCCCAAACACTGTCAGAGATGGACCCACAATCTTCTGCTAACAGGTGACTGTGCTAGCGACTTCGCTGTACAAAATGGTGTAGGCTACGTGTATATGGTGCACATGTACTAATGTAATATGTTTACATGTATAGAACTATAGATGCATGAATATTAAGTAGACACACTAGTAAAATTTTAAAAAGTTAAGTTAAGCTTGACGTCTTATATCCGCTTATCCGTATTTTACTGTCAGAGACAGACCCATCCAAGACTCGAACCCATGGCCTCCTGGTTATTAGCCAAGCTTGCTACTGACTAGGCTCTAGGCTAACCAACCGGCACAATTTGATGGTGCCTACTAATGAATGCACCCGATTTAAGATTTCAGTGGAGATGTCACAGTATAAGCAAAGATAGGAACTATCCAATGAAAGTTCAACAAGGTTCAACATAATTCAATCTATAATAGAAATTATGTGATAGGAGGCCGAGATAATATCCTTGAATTCAACGCCAGAGAATGAAATAGAATTGCAAATAGAATCAGAATTATAATACAGACCACGCTGCCATAGCTGTGTGTCGCACCGAAAGGTCTGACGACAAGAGGTATATCAAGATATGTGTCGACACGTGCGCTCTCGTGACCACACTGTAACATAACATAACACGTTAAACATGTGCCAATACGTGCGCTCTAGTAGCCACACTGTAACCATACATTTCATATTATGAAAATCAGGTCTATTTAATACAATTCTGTACGTCAATAATGAAACAATGTCTTACCGATATTGGATGACAGATAGTTAATAGCTTGTTAATACTTGATAGCTAATCGACAATTTATATTAATATAATTCATCAATGGTATCGGCAGACAGATTGCGCTGCATACCCGGGATCAACGAGAGACCTCTTTTCTTTGGCAGAGGCTCTCAATAGCTCTGCAGCGGTTTAATGCGGTTTGTTTTCACAGTCATTTCAATCTAGTTGATCTCGAGTAGCCGGGCCATGATTCATTCTGTTCTAAATGTATCACTTTTATAAACCCACCTGGCTATTTACACCCAGGGTAATAAAAATTAATATGATAAATTTAAACTGAAAACAAAAATTTCGACTTTCAGAATTAAAGCTTCTCATTTGAAAATATTTAGCTAATTTTGATGCATATTTTATTATCACACTTGACGACTGAAGTCAAATTCAAATTTTCAGCTTGGATTGTTATTATTCTAATTTTACTTCAAGGATACCAACACAGAATTCTACACATTCACTGTAAAATACTCTTTAATTAGAACACCAAGAGGCTCCGTGGTCTAATGACAGCTCTGCGGCCTCTGAATCTTGAGGTCATGGGTTCAATGACCAGTTTTTGAGACTCTTTGAGTTGCAAGCCTTAAGCAAGCTGCTTAATTGCTATAATAGCAGCCGTCATCGTACATCTAGACATCTAAGACAAGCTCTAATGACTGCAACTAGCTAGACGACATTGCAAACTAATCCCGGCTTTCTCGTCTTCTGGCGGGATCAATAGCATACGCTATAATAGTTATTAAAAAGTTATTCCATCCCAATTGGTTAATCAGTTTACTTCAACATTACACACGATACAAAATACGTACAGCGAGACACTTGACGTAGTCCTTGAGTTGACCCTGATATAACTGATTGATGAGCTCTGCCTGGTCTGTGTACTTTAACTTTCTCTCTAGAGCATCAAACATCACTCGACAGAGTTCCTGCACATCATGCTGCTGCCACGCTGTAACACATGACAACACATCAAACATCACTCGACAGAGTTCCTGCACATCATGCTGCTGCCACACTGTAACACATTACAAACATGTGAACATATCACTAGAGCATCAAACATCACTCAACACATCTCCTGCACATCGTGCTGCTGCCACACTGTAACACATTACAACACATCAAACATCACAGGGGGGGGGGGATTTAGCGACATCGGTAGAGTGTTCGCCTCACATGCAAGTGATCCGGGTTCAAGTCCCGGGTGGGTTGATAAAGCAAAATCCCAGAGTTTGTACTGTACCGGCGCTAGCTGCTTGTCGAGCTATTAAAAGGCAATGGTACGATCAATCATGGATCGGCAAAGAAAATAACAAAAATACAAAACAGCAACTAAGAAAGGAAACTAGCATGTGCTTCTGTCACGTGTAATATATACAGAAATTTAAAAATAAAAATATAAAATCACTCAACGGAGTTCCTGTACATCGTGCTGCTGCCACGCTGTAACACATTACAACACATCAAACATCACTCGACAGTGCTCCTGCACATCGTACTGCTGCCATGCTTTAACACATGACAACACATCAAACATCACTCGACAGAGTTCCTGCACATCTGCACATCGTGCTGCTGCCACGCTGTACCACATTACAAACATGCGAACACATCACTAGAGCCTCAAACATCACTCGACACAGTTCCTGCACATCGTTCTGCTGCCACACTGTAACACTTTACAAACATGCGAACACATCTCTAGAGTATCAAACATCACTCAACACTGTTCCTGCACATGTGCTGCTGCCATGCTGTAACACATTACAAAACATGTGCATTGTGCAATTAAACATGTGCATTGCATTACAAGGCAAAGGTGATCAATTTTAATTTGGGTTTTATAGAGAGCAAAACAAACTCTGACGTCGTAGTATTATAAATATTTATAGTATCAATTTTCAATTTTTTTTTATGACACGTAACAAGAACGTAAGTTCATAGAACTTTTACTTATTGAATACCTTGACCTATACACTAGGCATAAATTTTGCTCTCAAAAGCATGATGAAATTACGTTTCTTCTATGTACGAAAATGTCGTTGAGTAGTACACTGTAGTAGCCTACCTTCACTGCTGTCCCAACCAAAGCTTTTAGTGATATCTGTTGTCTCCACTGCTCTCTTCTTACTTGTCTGAACATTATCAATCAATCAATCAATCAATCAATCAATCAATCAATTGGAGTGATATCTGTTGGCTCCACTGCTCTCTTCTTACTTGTCTGAACATTATCAATCAGTCAACACGACACTAATACGGAGACACTAATCAATATGACACATCAATATGACACTATAACAGAGGTTTAATGCAGTCTGCTTTCAAAGCTTTTCAATCTAGTCAAATTCGAGTAACCGGACCACGATTTATTTCGTTCTTAATAAATCGTTTTAAAAAAACACCGGGCTGTTTACATCCAGGGTTAAGAAAATCAATCAATCAATCAACAAAGGATTAGTGTGTATTACTTTTTCACAAGACGATGCCATGTACATCTCTGATCAATAAAACCTAGAGTCAGTTTATTATTTGAAGCCAGTTAATGCAATTAATTCATGTTATATGGATAACAATGTAATATACAGTTAAGACACAGTTACCTACTTATCTATTATTACATATATATATTATTGTCTGCAGTTTTTCCTGTAGAACTGTCGAAGGTAATCATATCATGACCCTGATGTCATTGTCAGATGACAAAATGGACATTCAATTCGTATTGACTGATTGATCAAAGTTGTAGAAACTAACACCTAGGCTATACAGTGTATAGTAGAACAGTAGTTAAAAGAGTTAGCAACCTGAAGCTGAAGAAATAGTCTCTGAAGCTGGAAGGGTATACTCTTAACAGCCTCTTCATCTGTTCCATCGTACTCCCATCTACACATACATACACACACACACACATACATACATACATGTGTTACAAGGGTATCTCTTAACAGCCTCTTCATCTGTGCAAATTATACTCCCATCTACACATACATAACAATTTTAATGTTGCAACAATCTTAGAACAATTTTAAGTTAAAGTTTCCGAACTTTCCGTCGAACAGAGTGCGGAGTACAGAAACTGATCCACAATCAAGCGATACCGCACACAGGTGACAATTGTCATTTTCTAATGGTGAGACCTCCACTCCCATAGATATGATAGTACAATTTGTGCTATTGTGCATCAGACCACCCGTGCACACCACTACACCTGTGTTTATCTTTGAAACCTTCTGAAGTCATCAGCTGGTACGTACTAATTGCTTTCAATTTTCAAATCAACCTACGGAGGGATGGAGGGCGTGGCCTGGTTGGCAAATTCTATATCAGTGACTTTACTGTCTGATTGACACGATGGGGAATCGAACCTGAAACCTAAAGAGCAAAATTTAACACAAACTAGCCAACGCGTTACCCAATGAGCCACGAAGACGTACATGTACTAATCCCAAGTAGCCTGCACTAACAGTTTTGCAACGGTCTCATATTATTGATCATAAATCACAATAAATTAATTTCCACTAAATACATAGGATATACCATACAGAACATATTCAAATCGTTGGTACGCTACTTTTTGATTTTTGATAAATAAATCAAAGTTTGTTATAGAAATCAAGTTTGTTACAGAAATCAAAGTTTGGTTAATAATACAAGATCTACTCCAAATTGCCACAGCTTCAGCATTATGTGCTAAATTAGTATATAGGGAATTACTCAACTTGACATATATTTTTCGAAGTAACACAAACATATAGTTTGATTTATAACAAATATCTTCTTCAAATAGCTCTTCAAAAATATCAGACCGACAGAGACAATTTAATCTAAATTGTTAAATGAGCAACATGCAGACCTGTATACAGCATTGCGGAACTCAGGTGTCATGTAGAGAGTTTGTAGCAGACTGTTCAGATAGCATGTCATTGCCTGATTCACCAGTCCTACGTATCCTGCACGATGAATCAATCAATCAGTCAGTCAATCAATCAAGTCATTGCCTGATTCACTAGTTCTACGTATCCTGCAATGCATCAATCAGTCAGTCAACCTCAATCAATCAATCAGTGAACCAATTAATCAAAGCACGACGCACGTCTGGCTAGTATTTCATCCTCCGTTAGCCGAAAAACATGACAATAGGTGCATGAGCTGAAGCTCTAGATATCTCTGGCATCATCATATGATCAATTAACGCAATACTCACGAGATAGGCAATGAAAACCTTCTTTAAAAAAATGTATTTGTAGAAAAGCACAATTTTACAGACACTAAACCTTCACACATAACCTACCATATCTAATACAATGATTATACCTGACATCATCATTGGATGAGAAAACAGACACTAACCTGTATCAAAGCTCCTGCTAACAGCCTGTGCATAGCTGCTGTATGTTGCGGGGCCTATGATACCGGTGCCTGTCCCTGATGCCGACATCCCTTCAGTGTCACTACTTGACTTAGGCTCTATCACGTCACTCACTGGTATAGCGACGGAACTTCCTCTCTCTCTCAACTTTATGTTACAATTATCAGCATCACTCAGTGCCTCTCTTCCAACTTCTGCAGTCTCCTAAAAGAAACAATATCAACAGTAAGTTAATACAGTGCAGCAGTGTTATATATCACGAGACAATAAGTAACTAATCAAATTTGTAACTAACGATAACGAGATGATAAGTAAAATGCTGGAATAGTAATTAAAAAGAATAAAAAGTAACTTTTTGTTGGCCTGTCATGAACATGTTCATTTTAGTTATAGCGTTGTCACGTGACTCACATCGCCAGTAAGCACTATGCAGCGCATTGGTCATTATAGAGTAGAAAGAGCTCTAACAGAAATAAACAAAGATCGTTTGACCAATGACAGCTTAGATTTAAATCCTGTATCCAATCAGGGGACGCATCGTGATTGTGATCATATAGAATGAGCAGAATGTGCTCTCCCTGAAGAGTGAACTGTAATAAAAGCAACATTAACAATATTGCTGTTTCTTTAAGTTCTTATAAAGATTTCCTGTTTTAATTTGTGAAATATATTGTGATAACTGATAAGTATTAACTGTGAAGTTAATGTTTTTTAAAATTCTTCTATTTTTTCACATATGTCAGAACGCACATGCTAGTTTCCTTGCTTAGTTGCTGTTTTTGGTTCTTGTTATTTTCTTTTTGCCAATCCATGATTCATCATATCTTTGCCTTTTTTATGGCGCTTCAAGCTGCCAGTGCAGGTACACGACAAACCTACAAACCCTGGGATTTTTCTTTGTCAACCGACCCGGGACTTGAACCTGGATTACTTGTATGTGAGGCGAACACTCTACCGATGTCGCTAAATCTCCCCCCTAATGTATATATTGTTCTGAAAAATGAAGTTTACCCAATATAATGTATTATGTTTTTAAAATACAAAGATACCGGCTATAACTAAAAAGAATTTTTTTCATTACTTGGGAGTGGGAGTAAAAAGAATTTCAGAACTATAACTAAAAGTAAGAGTAAAAAGAATCTAGTAAGTGGAACTAATTGTCAGTAGAAAGATTTTTTCGAGAGTGGAATAGTAACTGTAACTAGAAAGATTTCTGGGAGTAATATAACACTGGTATATATCTTCTTAAAACCGTCTAGGATCTAATGCTGCCTGACCCAGATCTATTATGTTACACTAGTAGAAAAGTCAGAAATAAAAGCATTAAAAGCAGGTTTTGTAAAATTATATTTTGTTGATGGGGGGGGGAGACCTCAGACAGCGAACCACCTAACCCACCCCCTACAAATTTTCTGAATGGTTTCTAGCGGGCAACCCTCCCATTCGACGCCCCCTTCAACCAGAGAGATATAAGGGGCTAACAGCCATCCAACCGTCTGAAGTCAATTTGTCATTTTTGATTAGACTTCAAAGGGACTGGTCATTACTATCACACTCTTACAATTGGCATTTATTATATAAGAAACAGATGAAGTGAGACAACATCTGCTCTGTAATTGCTAGAAGCGTTACGGATATAGAATTCACAAGGAAATAGAAATGAAGGATGAGAGTAAAACCATCGCGGATAAAGCAACAATTAGACCAACAGTTGTATTGGGCAGCTAGCACCCTCTCACAATTAAAGATATTCTATCAGAATTTTTTTGTTGGCTCTCACTGGAGAAAGAGAATAGGCTTAATAGTCGACAAATAATAATAGATTGAATGAAATAATAGATTCCATGAAATAATGAATAATAGATTCCATGAAATAATGAATAATAGATTCCATGAAATAATGAATAATAGATTCCATGAAATCATTCACGGGCTAAATACTAGTTACAATTAACAAGATACTTTTGTCTGTAATTGAATCTGATATATAGCTTACATCTATTGAATAGATCTGACAAAAAATATATAAATACATATTATAGGCATAAGTAAACTGTGAAATTGAAAACATTTATGTTTTATGAGTTTTCTCAAACCATGGTTCGTATTTTTTTCCGTATATTTACACACATATCCACAATTTGCACATGTTTGTTTCCTTTCCTAGATTCAACTTTTGGGTTTTTATTATTATTTTACCACTCTATGGTTATCTTGCTTTTTGATAGCACCTCAATGAATACTAGCGCAGATACACGATTGCCCTCATCATATGGGCACCTAAATGCCGGGAATATTTTGTCGACTGAAAGGTGGATCCTTCCCATGCATTTAGCCATCAGTTAGTTCTGAGGAAGATATTCAAAGCCATTTCACCAATCCCCATAGGCAATTTAGTTGACGCGCTATGACTTCGGACAGCCACCCTGTAAGTCAAATGTCCAGTTCGTCGAGTTACTGATGTCTTTTTCATGAATTCATAAGTGACAAATGATTGAAATTTTTCTTCTTAAAATTCATATGCCTCGTAGCCTATATAATTATTTGCGGTTTGAGGTTTTGTGAAAAAGATTTAGTTAAAATTTATTTAATTGAAGATACCCATTCTTGTGCATGGATTATAATATCTTTATTCTTTGTGTTACATGTTTGTTTGTAGATTGAATTATTTTGGAATTAATTCTTGTCATATTTATTGAATCAGACTTTAGTCATATGCACTATTAAAAACTACGGTAAAATGTTTGAACCATGTGAGGTGAAGTTAGAATCAGAGGAGTCGAGTGTCTGTGATATGAGTGAAGATTTGACTAAACAGTCATATATCAGTGAAAAATATTTCACAGTAGGATGTGAACGTGAATCAGAGATTAAATGTGAAGTAGAAGAATTTACTGACATTAATACAACAGCTGGTGATGAAACCTCTACTTCACTACATTCTGCTGATTCTGCTGATGGAATGTCTGACACTAAGGTGCTTGGAAAAGTTTCTGGACAGGAGCATTCACAGCAGTCAAACTCAACTTCAGTGTTTCCTTCAAGCAGTCAGTTGCAAGTTGAATGTGCCAGTTCGTCTTCACAGTGTTTTCTTAAAGAAGAAACGAGCAATGACACAATATATCTCTCAGAGAATAAACCATATTTAGCAGGTCTGACCTTTTGAAACTTTAAGATTTCTTATGTCTGTGTTGTCTGCAAGAAATTGTTTTTGTCCTGTATGTATTTTATTGACATGTTGATGGTATATTGTATATTCAGGGTGGGCCAATAGGAATGCAACTACTTTGACGTCTTTAATATAACTTTTTTAGCAATTTCGATCCGTGCATCTCATTTAATACATCAAATTGAAGACAATTATCCATTTTATGATTCTGTTAAATATCTAAGAGATACTGCCACAAGTTTTATAGAAATGTCATTTTCCATAGATGTGTCATTTTCAGCGAAATTACTTGAAGCCCGAAAGTCTGAAACTCAAGTTGTCAACTCTATGCATTAATAGGCTTAACAGTTTCAGCCAATGCAATCGATTTATGGAACAATCCAAATGAGCCTGTGGAGCTCCTAGAGACCTGGTGGCGGGCCCTGGATGACCCCTCCCTCTCCCGTGCCAAAGATAGAGGAGATTATAACTTAAGCTGATCTTCATTATAGGCAACAACAGCAACATTCGATAATAATAAAAGTGAGGGAGTTTTATATTTAATGGCTAGTTCATGGTAAAGTACTTGAACAGATAAATTCGAATCATTTGTTTATCTGATTCAGTACATTCAATTGCATTTGTATTTTGTACAGAAGAGGGTCACTGTAGAATGCCAGTAGATGTGGAGGAGGAGAGAGAGTCAGACAGAGAGAAAGGGTCAGACAGAGAGACAGAGTCAGATAGAGAGAAATCAGATGATGAATCTTCAGACACAGAGCTAACTGATGCTGAGACTGAAGCTGAACAAGGTATGTTGACTTGGAATAAGCCTTTAACTGACAGTTTAAAATTAAATATATTGAAGTGAAGCCTTGTGCTTCAGACCCTTCATGTTGAGCACACTGAAATGTATGTTAAATTGGTAAAGGATACCAAGACTTTGCATACCAAGGCACGCTCCGGCGACTGTAACTAGCTAACAAAATTTGAAATACATCCCAGATATCTCTCCATCTGGCGAAGTCAATAGCATTAGCATACACTATTAATATTCTCCCACAGAGTTTATTACTATGCCCCTACAGTACTAAACTCACGTTAAACTGTTATTCTATTTTTTATTTGTAAGAGCCAACTAATGCAGATACTACTGTGAAGGGCAGAGCGGTCTAGGCCATGGCTTCTGTGTAACAGACCAATTGGTTACTCAAATATCAGACTTGGTGAGGTCTTGCCACATCGTGCGAGGCCATTGGCAGGCTAATTATTTATCTTTTCACTGTTGGAAAAGGCGCCTTTGAGATATGTATGGTGTAGCTCTAGGAGCTATAAAATATCATATTGTAATGTATTGTATCTCGTCAAGCTATCTGATCTAAATATATTTATTATTTCATTTTGTGTTCTGTCACATATTCAGGAGTGAGTGGTGAAGGACAATCATCTTATGACGCTTCTCTGCTCAACAGATGTCCCCTGTGTAAGAAGAACTGCAGTGATTTCAGTATTCTCAAGCAACATATACAATGTGTTCATGGCAATCAAAACCAACATCACAGTAATCATTGTCAGAAACCGCTTAATTCAAAATCAGATCTAAATTCTCACATGAAACGCACACATGGTAATAAGAGATGCAAGTGTGATAAATGTGACTACAGCGCGATATACAGTAGTCATCTCAAGTTACATGTCTCTGCTGTACATTCAGAAGAGAAACCTCACACGTGTCCACAGTGTGACGCCTGTTTCACACAAGAAGATTATCTCATTCAGCATATAAATTTGGTTCATATTAATGAGAGATGCTTCCCGTGTCCCACTTGTCAGAAGAAGTTCTCAAGTCAGTGCATTCTTGACGTCCATAGATCTGTTGATTGTGCAGAGTTTTCATGCGATCAGTGTGATTTCAAATGCTCTGAGAGGAGTACACTTTTACGTCACAAAAGAACTGAGCACGAGAGGGTTAAACTCTTTTGGTGTCCGCAGAGTGAGAACGAGAGTTCATCGAAGGTTGACCTCAAGACACACGGGGAAACTGTACATCAACAGCAATCCAACCTAGTTACTGAGTGTGAGAAACCCCACAAGTGTTCACAGTGCGACGCCTCTTTCTCACTCTACAATGGTCTAGCGCAGCATGTAAAGTTTGTCCACAACCAAGAGAAACATTATGTATGCTCAATATGTGGTAAGAAATTTGCGCAGCGAATTTGTTGGGACAGACACGTTCGATCAGTTCATCTCAGAGAAAAACCTTATTCATGTGATCAGTGTGATTATAAAGCTTCAGAACAGGGCAATCTAAATCAACATATAAGGATTGTCCATTCTGGATTAAAGCCTTTTAGCTGCACAAAGTGTGAATACAAGACTTCAGTGAAGAGTCACCTCACGCAACATTTGCTGGCTGTACATGAACAGCAGAAACCACACTTGTGTGCGGAGTGCGGTAAATCTTTCAGTGGAGTGCCGTCTCTCAAGAGGCATGTGGCTGCTGTACACACATGTCTAAAATCTTATTCCTGTACAGAATGTGGTAAAGCTTTCCGTCTAGCCACACATCTTAAGAAACACACTGACGTTGTACACAGAGATCTTAAACCTCATTTATGTACTGAGTGCGGTAAATCTTTCAGTGTAGCAACGTCTCTCAAGAGACATGTTGCTGATATTCACAGTGATCGGCAAATTTATTCCTGTGTAGAGTGCGACAAGTGCTTCACCGTTAAAACAACTCTTGAGGCCCACATCCAGACCGTGCATCGAAAAGAGCAAAAGGAGAAAATTCATCCATGTTCAAAGTGCAGTAAGAGATTTCAGACAATGAGACATGTCAAACAGCATGAAAAGGTAGTCCACAGTGGTTCTAAACCACATCAATGCTCACAATGTGGTAAAAGCTTCCCATTCAAACGTACTCTTGAAATGCACATTGATGCGGTACATAACGGTAGTAAACCATATCAATGTACGAATTGTGAGAAAAGCTTCTCACAGAAAGGCAGTCTTAAGATGCATGTGAATATTGTACATAAAGGTATTAAACCATTTCAATGTACAAAGTGTAGTAAAGGCTTCTCAATGAAGGTTAGTCTTAAGACCCATGAGGATGCTGTACACAATGGCTATAAACCTTATCAATGCACACAATGCAGTAAAAGCTTCTCAATCAGAGCTACTCTCAGAACACATGTAAATATTGTTCATAATGGATTTAGACCATATCGATGCACACAGTGTAGTAAAAACTTCTCAACGAAATCTAACCTTAGAATTCATGAGAAAGTACACACCTAGATTATATTTTTACTGTGCTATGTCTCCTCTACCGGAGTTCAGTCTAGATAATAGAGTTTAGAGTTGTGTTTGTAGATCCTTCATGTATGCAAGGATGGTGGGAAGTTTTAAGTCGCATGCTGTTCAACAACATTAAATTATTGTATTGAATTTGAATCGAATTGAATAAAATAAAATAATAATTGAATCGAATTTGGATTATTTTGGTCTTAGTAAAACCTCCTTTATTCTCCTGCAATGACTCGCCATGTTGGATCCGGCTATAAGAATAGACCAACCATATTTAGCTGCACGTGTTTCATAGAAACCGACTAACGCAGTCACTTGTTTGCTCAATATAATAAGTAGGTCCCTACAACTGTTAACTATTTACAATCGTGGTGTAATATTTGGATTATTTGTTACTATTGCTGCTCTAAACTGTTGTAACATATTGCAGTTGTCAGTATGAGAAATAAACCAAAATGTCAAGTATTTGGTATAACTTAATTCTCTCACCTCTTTCAAATCATGTTAATTTACACAAGACTTGCTTCACATTGGATAATGTGTATGCGATAGGCGGCATAATATTACTTCTTTCAATACCCATTACAAACATAACTTTAATTAAATTACGTTAATAATGCAAATTCTATTAGTTTCATTGGGCCTTCAATGAGTTTTCTAATGAAATTACATGCAGACAAAGGATTTCATATTATAGTCCTATACAAACAGTCCCTGTTATTGGATGACAATAACAGTCGAAGAAGTGACAAATATCAGAACTGCAAGAGAAAGTGAACTTTACAAACCGTGACCGTCAACGCCCGGAACGGGCAAGACACTTGAAAGAAGAATGAAATTAAAGTATGTGCAAGTTATAATGTTTAGTCCATAGAACGAAGTATTACCGACTATATTGGTGTTCTCCTAATGCAATTAAAGAATGTAATGAGTTTTCTATGATTGTGTAAGTCTTCACATGCTTGGGAAATTTATGATAAACTCTCAGTTATTGTTTTTGATTTGATTTGCTATTTGGTTGAATAATGTGAAGTTCGTTATAATTTAATTAATTCGTAACACTCTTCTTGTTACATAAAGGTGTCCTGCTCGATGACTTAAATGTCCCTCAAGAAAATAACACCACTATATATCTTTGGATTTTGCATTCTGTGGTACCTGTTAGTTAATTATAATTATTGATATACATGTTCCTTGGTCTTTGATCTGCCGTATGATCATTGTAGATCGAATGTGAGGTTGGCGACCTTGCCGCTGGATTATTGACACGTGTGTTAAAAGCGTGCAGAACGGGATCAGCTTTGCACAGGGAGTCAGTTCTGACAAGATGGTACTCGGTCCTTGTTTACTGATAAATACAATCTGTTCATGATTGCAATGTTGTGGTTTTGATATAAATTACTAACTAACTGATTGATATCAACCCCCTGTCCCTCACCGTAATCCACAGAACCTTAGTATTTTTGTATATATACTCTCCTGGAAAACTCCTGGAAATCAGATCCTCCTGGAAAACTCCTGGAAATTTGACCCTCCTGGAAAACTCCTGGAAATTTGACCCTGCTGGAAATACTCCTGGAAATTTGAACCTCCTGGAAATATGAACCTCCTGGGAAACTCTTGGAAAATGGGCCCTCCTGGAAAACTCCCGGAATTTTTGGGTAAACTCGTAGGATTATTCCAAACCAGGGTAATCAGGATCAGAGTATTATGATCTCAGGCATTGACGACCTTGCCTAATAAATGTTAGTCATTGGGAGCTACTCAGGTGTAGCCTATCCCTTACAATGCTACAATCCAGATCACAATAATATTATCATCTTGAGTATTGGGAATGCTATGACCATGCATTGAAACTTTTTAATATATTATTTTAACTTACAATTTAACCATGCAACTTGTTGTATAATATATACATGTATGTAGGCTATTTACGACATTATATGTATATGTTTCTTGTTTTACTTCTAAAGGTTCATCTTTGTTTTAATTAAATGAGAAGAAGAATATTTAGCAACAAGCCCAGGTGGTGAGGATTGTGTGTTTAGCTCTTCGTGGTTAATGAAGGACCGTTATTAAGGTTGGTTAGTGCAGGACAAGTTGAAACCAGCCAGCAATGCTTGATGTTCTATTTGTCAAAAAATGTTGACGTAAGAAATATGGGTGAAGCTGGTCTGGAAAGCCACATGAATGGTAGATAACACAAAGAACTAGATGAACGTCAAAAAAGCATAAATTTAGTATTGTCCAAGAAACATGGATCTTCAACCAGAGAGAATTCATCAAGATGCGGGGAATGGCGACGAGTCTTAGATAAGTGTAGCTCAGTGTTACAAGCCTGCTGCTGTGACAATAAAAGCTGTTAAACCAACATCTAAATATTGCAACGAAAATGATGTTCTTTCAGCGGAGATTCTGGGCACAATTCATCCGAAGGATCAAATCTCCTGTTTCAAAGAAAGTTTTCAGATCTATGGTGACATATCATCAACGTTTACATGGGGAGAAATTAAAAGTGCTTGTCATCAATCACAGCATTGCTTCACACTTCAAATCATTGCTGTCAGAGAAACTGAGGAGTGGTAGCTCCAAGTTTGTATTACTCTTCGACGAGAGTATGAACTCTTAAAGCAAAATAAATAGATGGATTATCATATTCGTCTTTAGGAAGGACAAGACGTTCGAGCACACCATTATCAATCTGACTTCATGGGACACGCTACTGCTCCGGACATGAGTAGGGTTATAGATAACCCTACTGACATGGACCGTGCATTTGAAACGGTGACATCTGATCTTGATTAAGGAATTTATTACAGTAGTCAATGGATAGACC
>JAQFZF010000777.1:0-16002 GCA_034695365.1 Enchytraeus norvegicus | reverse complement strand
CACTGTAGAGAACTGAGAACAAGAGTAAAGCGATGAGTTGAATAAGTGCCACGGTGCGCCTTGAACAAAGTTCTTGTGTGACCTGTCTACATTGAGAGTGTTGGTGAAGTTGACAACATATTTGGAGACCGCCACGGTGCAGTCATTGGAGGCCGTGCCAATCCAATTATGTGGAGATGGGGTGAGAGCAATTCTACTGATAGCATGACATTGTGTGTGTGGTAGACTAGTATCAGCAGCTTGAGATCCTGTAGTAGACTTATCAGCAAAGCGTGCGTGAAATTTTTGAAATAGACCATCGTCATTGTTTAGTTTTTAGTGCAGGTTTCTTCTTAATATGCTGGGAGAAACGTTTCTTCTTCTTATTCCTAGATTAACGGATCAGGGGGGGGGGAGGGGGGTCAAAAGTTCCGATTTTTTGAGGACGTCTTTTATGGACGGCCCCTAATGGTAATTCGTATGTAGCAATAGCATGTCTCTTTTTTTCCTTTTTTTCACTTTACTAGATATTTAGTTGTAAAATTGACGTGCCTGATGTCATGTCATCTGTTGAATCTTCATTGGTCAATTAATTAGCTCCGTCAATGCCTAGTTTAGTTTGTTGTTATATTAGTTTGATGGAAAACGTGTATATATGTATATACACGTCCCTGATGTCGTCGTCGGTTAGTGGGACGGACATTTTATCCGTATTGTATTGATTTGCATATGTGTCATAATTAAGATAGTATTTATTTAAGTTAGACATGGGTCTAAACAAGCAATTTGCTTGTTCCCATTAAAGTCATTTCTAACCCATTAAAGTTATTGTATTGTATTGTATTAACAAGGTTTGTGATTTTTGAGAACAAATAAATATATAGCATGCTGAAAGAATGAATAAGACTACGTCCCCGATATCGTTGTCAGATTTTACACTTGATCATTGCTGGAGAAAAAAAGGCAACAGAAAATGACAAAAACTTAAAGAAGAGACAATATCAGGGTTCACATGTACTGATATTATCCCCAGGCTTCGAAAAGGACCTTGAATTCGTCTATAGACTTCTATGCATACATATATTTCTGCTTATGCAGCCGATGGTTCAATTCCGGACACAAAGAAGTTTGGAAAAATTTTTGGTTATTCAAATAAAAGCAGCGCCTTCACCCAGAGTTCTTCCTTTGTGGCTCAGGTCAGGAATATACTCATGAACAGGTAGGCTATGTGTCGATAGTTGCCATCCATTATTTCCATTTATTGTTTGCGTCTCGGTGGGCTAGCCGAGCAGGGGCGTCGATCTCATTCCAACATTGGGGGGGCCCAATTTTTGAAAATCCAAATATCGAGGGGGGCCCATTCCTATTATGAGCCCCCTCATGACAAATATTGGGGGGCCCATTCATAATTAATTTATTATTATTGGACCTCATAATTGGTAGACCTAAAATTAGACCAATTTCAAAAGTTAATTCTCCCGTCGATGCACAATAATACATTATTGTGCATTATTAATTTATTATTAAGTATCTGTTGACATTACGTGCGTTTGTATCAGGAAGTCAACTAGTAGGGTATATCACATTTCAGCTATAGGCCTATTACATAATTGCAGTAAGTATGAATTGCAGGAAATTTTGAAATTTGAGACAATGGCCTAGGCCTACATGCAAACAATATATACATGTAATTGCAATAGAATTCGTCCTAAATAAGAAGCTTGATAATTATTGGCCCAGTAAATGTTAGGTCTAAGTTATATCAAAGTCTATAAAAAATTAATACATTCGAGTCAAAAGTCAAAACTAAACTGCATGAATCATTTCTGGATGGTTCGAACTAAACCATTGCCCGGTTATCTCTTTCAGCTCTTACTTAGAAATACTAAAGAAGATGAAGAAAAGATCTCAAGCTACGATACTGTCAAACTAACTGGCCATCCGAGACTCGTGAATTTGTTGTAAAGTGTTAATTACGGAATGCGTCTGAGTCTGACAGTCTGTAACGGATTAGGCATGGTCAGAAATAACAAGTTCACTTTGTTAGATTGTAAGAGAATCGATTCCGTTAATTCTTCCTGCATTGTAAATGAATGTAGGCAAAATGCAAGTCAATTGAACGAGTACTTTCATTAGTAGGCCTATATTTCTCCTAGGCCTACAATAGCTTACATATTTTTAAAAGAGAGGCTGCAGATAGAAAATATTCCTCCGACGATAGAATATTAGGATCAGAGATAATGCCGCCCTCAATCAATCAATCAATCAATCTGCATTTTTAGGCCCCCTATATAGAGCTCTCTGAACAAAGTCTCAGCTCTTTTGAACAATAAAGGATAATGCAGCGTAAAAAGCCATAGGCCTACGCCACAACCGTCGTGGCAGGACCTCTGCTAATCTGGAATTTGAGCGACCACAGGAGCAGTGACGCAGACCACTCTGCCAGTCACTGAGGCATCTGCGTTAGTCACCTTTTTAAACACACGCAGTATTCAGTTGGTCTAAATTCTCCAGTTTCCCAGAACCAACACAGGAAAAATATATATATGAATATTGCAATGACTAAACATTAATAGCCTATGTATCATTATATATAGTCTACATGTATATCCGTTTTGCTTCAGAGAAACTTGAGAATTTAGAGCAACCGAAAACTGTACCGTGTCGTAAGAGGCGACTAACGCAGATGCCGCAGTGAAGGGCTGAGTGCTGTGCGCCATGACTTCTGTGTAGCCTACTTGAACATTTGGTCGCTCAAATTCCAGATTAGCACAGGTCCTGTCATATCGGTATTGTCATATGACAGACTAGACTACTCTGTCCTTCACTCTTCAAAAGCGATTCTGAGACTCAAGTTAAGATTGCGCTATATAAAAGTTGCTGATGGATTGATATGGTTATAGAAGCCCCCTCCCCGGATACAAACTCTTTGGAATAAATTGAAAAGTAACTATTAAATAAAACTATTAACTAGGCCCCTCACTATTCTCTTTCAATTGCACTACAGGTATCAGCTCCACGACAAATCCCTAGACAATCTGTTATCTCTCTGACTGAAGCCTAATGAGCCCTGACCAATCCTTCAATAAACCTTAACTTGATTTCATTCACACAAATAAAATTAAGTGTACCCCTTCACCTTACCACCAATTATTGGCATGTGATATTGTTAAAATGTTTGGAAAATAACTCCTTAGGTGATTTTCTATTGTAATTATTGAGGGGGCCCGCGGCTAAATATTGGGGGGCCCATTCAATTAACGGGCCCCCCACCCAAAATATTGGGGGGCTTGGGCCCCCTGGGCCCTGATGGATCGACGCCCCTGCATGTAAGCAGAGTGCATGTTTCAAGACTGCACCACATTCTATAGATTATTTTTAGTATATACACCCTGTTCCATAACTACCGAGACCGCTATATGTTTTAGATTTCCTAACAAAGTAATAGTGCGTTTCCTTTTATATTTGGCAGGCATCATCAGGGGTCTATTTGTAATACATATTGAAAATATCAACTGAATTGAATGCATAATCACGGAGATATTGCATTTTGTGCGTGACACCTAGTAAAAGTCTTGGTTTCCAATATGGAGAGAACAGCATAGCATTTTGCTCATTATGCCTACTGTTACCGTATAATTATACTGTTTTTAAAAGTAAATTGCTTACACGTGACGACCGCATATGTTGATATAATTCGGTTAAATTTGGTTAAGTGGTCGCGGGCTGCACGAAATTTTTCAACATGCTTGCAGGGACGGGCACAGCTTTTTGTCGGGGAGTGAGGCTAGAAATGACCTTTTTCTTGCTATTTCATCTGTCAAATTAAATAGCTAAGAAGAAATATAGGTGCCAAAACATTTTGGGTGGGGGATTTACCGCGAAATACTATTAATTTACTCAAATATTTTTACTTTTGACACGAGAACTGTTTAGCACTATAAAGATAATTTTTTACGCCAACCCTCGGCGGGCCGCACGACAAGGCCGCATGCAGCCCGCGGACCGCGGTTTGTGCACCCCTACCATAAACTATAGCTGTAGCATAAAGCTAAGTGTAACGCCTGTTGGCGTATCACTATAATTCCGTAAGAGAAGAAGCCGACTGGAAAACGAACTCGGGGATTACTAGATCAAAGAGTATAATGAATAATGTATAATGTTTAACTTACATAATATGAATATTTAAAAGACGTTTAACATGTGTAAACTTTGATCCAAGATCCGCCTCGTAGTAAATAAATAAAATAAATAATTGTTAAATTGCACAGGTTCGGAATCACCAGTGTCCAATTGAATGATATTCTGAAAAGAGCTGGGATAACTTCCCTACTCAACCCCGCCACCGAGGACCCTATCATGGGTTCCACGGCCAACCCCCTCGGCTGCCCATTTATGCACCACAACTGTTCAGGGTACGAGACCCAGAGATCTTTCGACGGAATGTGCAACAATCTGAATAGATCGATGAGAGGGCGAGCCTTCACACCATATGTGAGGCTCATGGACCCACAGTATGCTGATGGTGAGATACCGCAGGATCAATCAATCACTCAATCGATCGATCAAGCAAGCAATCAATCAATCAATCAGTCAATCAATCAGCCAATCAATCAATCAGCCAATCAATCATTCAACCAATCAATCAATCCCCGGTGGAGCGGATTTTATTAATGACATTGGCAGACAGATTGCGCTGCATACCCGGGATCAGCGAGAGACCTCTTTTCTTTGACAGAGGCTCTCAATAGCTCTGCAGAGGTTCAATGCGGTTTGTTTTCGCGGTTCTTTTAATCTAGTCGATCTCGAGTAGCCGGGCCACGACTCATTCCGTTCTTAAAGAATCGCTTTTATAAAACCCACCCGGCTGTTTACACCCGGGGTAAAACAATCAGTCAATCAATCAGCTAATCAATCGATCAATCAATCAATGCCGACGTCTATGTAATATTGTACAATTATTAAGACACGCTCCAGTAATAACATTAGTAAGTGAATTTATAATCAAATCCTGGCTTTCTCGTCTTCTAGCGAGAACAACAGCATACTCTATTTCAATAATAACAATAGATTAATGATTGTTTAGCGTCCGTTTCCTCATCCAAGCACGATGTCAGGGACGTAATGTTATATTATTACATCATATTATTATACTAACTTTGACAAATTATCCTAAGAGGCGACTGACGCAGATGCTACAGTGAAGGGATGAGTGGTCTACGCCATGACTACTGTGTACATTGAATCTTTGGTCGCTTCAAATTTAAGATTTGCAGAGGTCTTGCTACATCGATTGTGGCATACAGCATGCTAGACACTCTATACTCTTCACTTTTCAAAGCGCTTCCGAGACTTAGTTAAGAGTGCTCTGTATAAAAGATTGATTGATTGATTGATCAATCAATCAATCAATCAACCTGTAATTGTGTAACTGTGTAATTACACAATTGTAATTGTGTATGTGTGCAGGATATTCTACACCCCGAGTGGCCAAGAGCGGTCAGGCCCTGCCATCTGCCCGAAAGGTCAGTTACACACTGTTTGTGGACAAAGAGGACCCCGTCGATTATTCCATGCTCTTTGTGTACACTGGTCAGCTCATCGCGCATGACATCATGATGACCGCAGCGGCTCTATTGGTCAATCCTGAGAGTAAGAAACGTAGCATGCATTTGTATTTTGTACTGTCAAACTATTAGTACTGTGTACTGGTAAAATATAAGTACTGTGTACTATTGTACTGTTAAAATATTAGTACTGTGTACTGCTGTACTTTAAAATATTATCACGCTGTACTGTTGTACTGTAAAAATATTAGCACTGTGTACTGTGTTGTAAAGTTAAAATATTAGTACTGTGTACTATTGAACTGTTAAAATATTAGTACAGTGTACTATTAAACTGTTACAACTGTTAAAATATTAGTACTGTGTACTGTTGTACTGTTAAAATATTAGTACTGTGTACTGTTGTACTGTTAAAATATTAGTACTGTGTACTATTGTACTGTTGAAATATTAGTACTGTGTACTATTGAACTGTTAAAATATTAGTACTGTGTACTGCTGTACTATTAAAATAGTAATTATGTGTACTAGTACAAATTTACAAGATCTGTACTTATTATTTTATTTGTTTATTTAAAAAAAATTATTTTGCTTATCATCCAAATAGACGTTTAAACAATTATTAGTAATGCATCATAGAAGCAGTTTATGTTGAAAACAGGCCATTTTTACTTGTAATATCTAAAGGTTCCGGTTGGTAGCCTTACTAACCTAGTCGGTAGGGCGATTGCTTGATGGCCATGTGGTCCAAGTTCCAGCCAGGGCCATGTCTGATAACATCTCTTGATACGTTAACAGACGTTATACTTATCTTTACAGTTTTTTATCCCATTTATTAGCTTATTTATTAGCTTATTTATTAGGTTACTTATCAGCTTATTTATTAGCTTATTTATTAGGTTACTTATCAGCTTTTTTATTAGCTTATTTTTATTAGGTTATTACAGCTATAAAATAGCATAACAATATGTGGACAAATTTTGGACTAGTACAATATTGCTCTTTGTTACTATGATAACTTTTTCTTCTTTTTTTGTAATTTCATAACATTTATTTATTTATTTGTAAACAATCGTTAAATAAGAATAATTGATTAACAATTAATCAATAACCCCACTCAATGTCTGATTCTCTCTCCGTCTCTCTCTCTCTCTCCGCCTCTCTCTCTCTCTCTCTCTCTCTCCCTCACTCCCCGTCTCTCTCTCTCTTTAACTTTATGTGACTCACTGACTGACTGTGTGACCCTCTTCTGTTTCTCTCTCTCACACTCACACTTCCTCTTTCTATGATAACTATATTTTAATTTGTTTAGTATAGAAATGGGTGTCCTCCGTTAAAGAACGATACTTAACAATATTTTTTCTTGGCAATTTGAAGTCGCCAAACGCGGCGTAAATTTACTATACGAGCTGACATTTATTTCTCAACTTTGTATCTTTCATATTAGTAAAAAGTTGATTGTACTTGGCAGATCATGCTTTAATAGAATAGAATAGAATAGAACTTTATATTATTATATAATTTTGTACAATCTTATCATCACTTATGGGAGATCTAAAATCATGTTATATTTTTTTGTAGACCCCTACAGTCCAGAAATTCGTGAGGTTGATTGTGGAGTGGACGGATGCAATGAAACAGCCGGTAATGGCGTTTGTTTCCCTATCGACGTGGCTCCTGATGACCCGTACTATAAGAACCAGAAATGTCTCCCGTTCAAACGAAGTGGTCAAGTACCCTCCTTGGACTGCTCAACTGGTATTGCTGCTATATTTGGCTTACTTTTATTAGACATTTGCACTGCAGATATTCTCTATTCTAGTGCACTGCCAAATGGCAGGTCCAAGGTACATATTCTGAAACACAGTCTCCTATCACGCTCACTAATGAGCATCCTATCGATCATCGAGTTGATCCCATCAAAAGGCCATGGCGTTACCACACTCAAATGTAACCTTTTTCTCACATCATACCTTTTTCTTGGAAATATATATTCTGACTTCTGAGGTTGTTTCCCGTTGCCTTCCTCAGTATGAAAATATCTTCGTTAGTTGGCTTTTGCGAAACATGTGCAGTTTCAGTTGGTCTATTCTCAGGTTTCTCGGATCCAACACGGATACACAGAAATTATAATTTATTAGTATTCCTTTTCACTAGCTGCTCCCACTGTTTGGAATTTTTTGCCTTCGTTCATGCTCTTCTGTTGGCACTTTCTGTAATTGGTTACTTCCCTAACATCATCCCTGGATGAGGAAACGGAAGTTAAACCTTTATCATTATTATTATTAATTATTATTCACGTTTCTTGTTGAAATGTATACATTAATACATTAATGTGTTCATGTTAAAATTTGAAGTACATTAACATGAAGTTAATGTACTTCAATTTCCTGCACAAGCCAGCTAGGATGACCTAATCGGTGACGTACTTGTCTGAGAAGCAAGATGCCACTAGTTCGAGTCCCAGCCGGGTCCGTTTCTGACAATATCATTGAGTACGGAAAGAGACCCTAAGCTTAGCTTTTCAATGCGTTTGTGGTGCGAGCTGCTATTAGGTGATTGTATCATTGTTATTAGGTGATCCATGCATGTGTGTGTGTCGACTCGTTTGCTGATTCCTAGTGTAATAAAGATGAAATTACTACGGTTAATGTGTTTGCCTCTGATTCGAGTGATGGCTAGCGGCGTGGGAACGATTCCCAAGTCTGTCGACAAATTATCCCTGGTACCGTTGAATACGGGTGCGTATCGGTGTCTGGAAGATGGAAAGTTTATCGTGTACTTGCGCTGCATTGCCTGCCCTCAAAAGGCAAAAGGTACGATTAGTCATTGAACGGTAAAAAATTACAAAATCACAAAAACAGCAGCTAAGAAAGGAAACTTATACGTGGGCTTGTCATGTGTGAATATATAGACCAGCGACTACAGAATGACTGATATAAATGAAATCAAATAATGGTTTAACGTCCGGTTCATCATCTGACGACGATATCAGGGACGAAAGCTATATAAAATTGGTATAATGTGTTTGACCAGCTCACGTGGATCAGTTGAATCAGGTAACTCATTTGATAGACGGCTCTTTTATCTATGGGAGCTCTCTAAATGAATCCACTGCTCTCAGAGATTGGACAGACACCGGTAGGTGCATCTTCTTCTTTCAAGTGTCTTGCGCGATCACAGCGTTGACGGTCATGGTTTGCCAAAGGTCTCGTTCTCTCACGGATCTGACCATTTCTTTTTTCCGACGTTTATACAAAAACTGAGACTCTTTGTATAGGCATGCCCAATGATCTCATGCAGTACAAGTCCCACTCAGTGGTTTCTAATGTCAGCGTGTAGGCCGATTTGTGCCGAATTTTGCGCAGAAGGTCCGGGTTTTGATTCTCGGTGGAATCAATCTTAGAGCAAAATCTCGGATGTACAACGGGGTAACCAAGCACTGCATCCCATAGTGGGTCGGCTAATTGGAAGCAATTAGCACGTAGTAGGTGACTTGCGCTTGGTGAGGAAGGCAACTTCCACCACCAGGGGTGTCAAATCCATATAGCAGCTGGCACAATTTGCGGCACCTAAAAAATGGGGGCGGGGAGAATTTTCAGGTCGAATATTCAGAATATTGGGTGGGAGACAAAATTGGGGTGAAAGAGCGCTATGGTGGTTAATTTTGAGCCAATTTATTGGGCAAAAATTGGCGTGATGGCCTCCACTTCTCCCGTAGTTACGCCACTGCTTGAAATTTTTTATTTGATCAAATTAATATCCATCTGTTTGCTTCCTATAGATAATTTAATTTCTATTGAATATTTCTTTCTAATGATAATGTGATGTAACTTATGCTTTTAGCGAGGGGTAAGCTGCTCCTCGCCCCTCACCCACAGGGGTCCTCCTACAAACCCATGCTACCCAAGGACACAAGTCAAAATACTGCCAAACTGTTCTCGTCTTACTGCTTTAAAGCTGGTTAGTCATATCATTTGTAAATAATATCTTATATTATCTCTCTATCTGTCGCTCTCTCTCTTCCTCTCTCTCTCTTTCTCTCTCTCTTTCTCTCTCTCTCTCTCTCTCTCACTGCCTAACGGCAGGTCCATGGCATGTAAAGTTCTGTAGAGTTTGTATGCCATATTGTCATGAAGACAATTTGTTTAAGAGGGGTCTCCTTAACCAGTGACTGCGTTAGTCGGCTTCTACGAAATACGCGCAGCTTTCCGTTGGTCTATTCCTATGTTTGCCGGATCCAACAGGGTCAAATTTATTAATATATAACATACATTAATAAATAATAATAATATTAATACTTGTTATCATTATCATTTCGTATCTAACGTCAACTAAACTGAGAGCATAATAATTGGATGGCCGTAGGCAAAAGTGGACCAACGACCAAAATAAATAATTTTTGTTATTCGCAAAATATTATCGAAACCATAAATTAAAGGCATTCAATTTTTTACCAGTATTGTAGGACACTATTTTATATAACAATTTAGGCCTACCATTAAACGCTCGTAAACAGGTCTACAGCAGGTCAAATTTTAATCTGATCATCTGTATCTATACTGTATAAACACGGCATAGATACAGACGATCAGTATTAGGAATAGGAATAGGGGTAGGAGTAGGGTAGGGTAGGGTAGAGGTAGTTACGGATAGATTAGGGTTGAGGTTAGGGTATGGTTAGAATTTGGCTTGAATAAGCTAAATTTACTGTACTTGTTCCGCTAATATAAATTCGCGTACGGGCCAGGAATGAACCCCACGACAAAATTAGAGATGACAATTGAGGGGATGCCATATTATTTATAATTATATTTCGGATCAATTGGGCAAATTAAGAGACATGCAAATATTCAATTATCAGTATGATTTAACATAGTGTAATGGCAACTGACTTAGACCTGGTTTCTTTGGTCAATTTAGCCCATGGTCTAAACTAACTAAGCTCATTTAACCAAAGGGCTAGCAAAATTCAGTTTCATTGCAATATTCGTTCAGTTAATTGCTCAATTATCATTAAACGGTCGAGTCTCGACCGGTTACGTTAATCCTGTGGGGTTACGTAAATTAAATGTAATGCGCAATCAGCAACCAATCACAACCGAGCAGCGGTGAGTCGACCAATGGATGACGTGATGGTTTAATTAACTAGGTGGTTGTACAATTGCCCCAAGAAACCCAAATTAGTTATCGAGTTATCTGCACAGTCGCTCCTCTGCGTAGTTAAACTAACTTTAACTCAACACCAAACAAACTGGGTATAAAGAACGATTTTAGCACATTTAGCACAACCTTTACCACAACCTGTTTAACGCATCACCTTGGATGACAATTGCACTACAGAGTTTGGTTCTAATATTTCCACCTAGCATATGTAAGTGACAGACCGTTAAACTAGGCGTGGCCCTGTTGATCCAGCCTGTCTGAGCCTCCACACTGAAGCTACTGCTGCAGGCAGGGCTCGCGCTAGAGCTCATCTCATAGGACACCCTGCTGTTGCTACCACTGTCTCGATCTACAGCATACACTCGCGTGATCTACACATACAAATACACATGCAATCAGACATACATATCACACATATAATTGTTACGTGTGGCATGGCATCATTCCAGTGATATATACATAAAAACAGAAATACAAGCACACATACAGACAACATACTCTCCACTGTCTGATGTACAGGAGTAGATCACCTACAGTGTGTTGGGGTGGCCCCAGCATCTAATACTAATCATTTAAAAATACACATTGCATCACTAAAAGCTATAAAGCTAGGCTTAACGTCTGTTTCAGTATCCAAGGATACTGTCAGAGACGAACCAGCCTGGGAATCGAACTCATGACCTCCTGCTTATCGAGCAAGCTTTCTACCTACTCGGCCAGCCAACCGGGGCTCAGTTGCCTGCCCATTCGCTTTGATGGCTTGATAAGTAATGAAGTTAGTCAAAGGAGCAGTTCTTGGGTGTGCATGTGTCCTCTCAGGTATGCTTGAGTTACATTGCTTTATCTGTGTGGAATGTGTTGTACGGTGATCTGAGATGATCCAATACAATGTTGTTCTGAGATGATCGATGATGTTGATCTGAGATGATCTAACATGATGTTGTTCTGAGATGATCTAACATGATGTTGTTCTGAGATGATCTAAAATGATGTTGTTCTAAGATGATCTATGATGTTGATCTGAGATGGTCTAGCATGATGTCGTTCTGAGACGATCTAACATGATGTCGTTCTGAGATGATCTAACATGATGTAGTTCTGAGATGATCTAACACGATGTTTTTCTGAGATGATCTAACATGATGTTGATGGCGGTGTTGATTAGCCGGTGGCGGTAGTCTAGTGGTTAGTGTGGCGCTCTCAGGCGTGAGATGAATGAAGAGTCGTGGGTTCAAACCCAGCTCAGACTACAGAAATATAATAACGCCACCGGTACTGGTTAATCATGTATTAGCGCTTGCTGCATTTGTGCGCTCTCTACGGCAATGGTACGATTAACCAGTGGGAAGGAAGACTACAAAAAAAATACCAAAAACAGAAACTAAGTAAGGAAACCCTGAAAACACGTGCGGTTCACATGTGTGGAATAAAAGAAGATTTTTTTTTAAATGTTGTTCTGAGGTGATCTAACATAATGTTGTTCTGAGATGATCTAACATGATGTTGTTCTGAGATGATCCAACATGTTGTTGCATAATGGGTCAATCACATGCATGATTGACCCGACAACATGGGGAAGAAAGCCTTGGCTTCTATGAACTCCCCATTATACCTGAGTTGACAATTTTCATTCTTAAACATAGTGACTTAAGATCTTCCTTTTATTGACAAACATGACAGTTGCATGTGTTCACAAGGGTTCTTGTCTTACTAGTGTCTTAGTTTCTGTTTTTGGTGATTTGTGTAGTCTCCCGTCCCACTTAGACATAAAGAGCGCACTACGCAGCAAGCGCCGATACACAATTAATCAGTACTGGTGGCGTTATATTATTCTTGTTGCCTGACCTGAGTTTGAACCCATCACTCTTCAATCACCTTACGCTCAGCGTACGCTAACCACAAGACTACCGCCACCAACATATTAGTACTATCTACAGCCTCCTGTGGGAAATCTTTCCACTCATCCCAAAAGAAAACTTTCCCACATTCAAAAAAATCCTTCCTTATACTATTTGAAATCATGACCCCTAGGTGATGCATATGCTTAAATGCATGTTGCGGACAGTCCGGACCATCAGAGTATAAAAGTCTCCTGACCAGGGAGTACACGTTTAAGGCTAAGGCTAAAGCCAAAGTTAACGTCAGTTTCATCTCTCGAAAGGGATATCAGTGACGAGCGAGCCTCGGATTCGAACCCTGCACATACTTATCCGCAGTCGGAAACCTAACCGATCGTTTGGGTGTCCGACTCGGATTCTATTGGTTCATAGTTCGAAACCCAGGGCTCGTCCGTTATTGATGTAGCCATTAGGCCGCGAAACTTGCGCTAAATTTGGTAATCAGTAGAATACAATAAATACGATGTGGGCTTAGCAGGCGTAGCCGTAGCTATTTTATAACGAACCCTATCTCCAACAGAACCGCTAGTGAGAGTTGTCCCGCTGTAATCCTGCGCGCTGTAATCAAATATAGGCGGGTTGTTGTTGACATCATTGATTGTGATCAACATGAAACAGTTGGTAGAAAGTGGAGTCCTGCCATTGTCTTGTACCTTTACTGTCACCTATAACATAAAACAGTTGGTAGAAAGTGGAGTCCTGCCATTGTCTTGTACCTTTACTGTCACCTATAATATAAAACAGTTGGTAGAAAGTGGAGTCCTACCATTGTCTTGTACCTTTACTGTCACTTACAACATTAAACAGTTGATAGAAAGTGGAGTCCTGCCATTGTCTTGTACCTTTACTGTCACCTATAACATAAAACAGTTGGTGGAAAGTGGAGTCCTACCATTGTCTTGTACCTTTACTGTCACCTACAACATAAAATAGTTGGTAGAAAGTGGAGTCCTACCATTGTCTTGTACCTTTACTGTCACCTATAATATAAAACAGTTGGTAGAAAGTTGAGTTCTTCCATAGTCTTGTACTACTTGTCTTTTAGTACAGTCAATACAAGTACTAATTGTCACGCAACAGGTGAGCCGCCGAGACATACAGCACAGCATAAAGCCTCACACATAATTCTGATGATGTTGTGGTAGCATAGTTGTGAATGAAGCCCTACCGGGTACTTGATGGTGTCGTTGAAGCGGTAGTAGGTCATCCCTGGGGGAGGATTGTCTCTACTGAACAGGACTCGAGTTCTTAACAGGGCTGTGCGCCCGTCGTCCATCTTGATGACCTCGAAGGGTGAGGCGCCATCCACGTTAACTATTGTAAAGTTGAGTGACCCGTCGTTTCCAGTATCGGGATCAGTGGCCAACATCTGTCAACAAAATAAAGACTAAGTTATAGCACAACAACAAAACTAATAACACACCCTAATCTCAGAGATGTGTACCCGTGTCTGCCCTGTTGGATCCAGGAAATTTGAGAATAAACCACCTGGAAACTGCACATGTTTCGTAAAAGCCGACTAAGGCAGATACTTTCATACTTAGGAAGGCAACGGGAATCTACCTCATAAGTCAGAATTTATAGTCCCAAGAAAAAACGTTACATTTTGGGTGTAGTAAAGGCATGGCCTTTTTGATGGAATCAACTTGATGATCGATGGAGTGCTCAAAATTAGTGAGCGTGACAGCAGACTGTGTTTCAGAATATGTACCTTGGACCTGCCATTTGGCAGTGCACTAGAGAATAAGAAGAATCTCAGAGAGATAAAACATGGCATTTCAAAACTATAAATAAATTATCAGTAATCAACAAATAAAAATTGATTTCTCTCCCAAGCAAGAGATTTTGACCGTGAAGAAAGGTTTGAGGTTGAACGTTAGTTTCTTAATATAGAATGGTTAGTCTTGATATAGGCTGAGCCAGTAGCACATCGGTTAGACGTTGAACTTGTTTTCCATAAATCATTAATCATTGATCATTAGATCAAGGTTCGAGTCCCAGGGCTCGCCCAACACTGATGTAGGCGTTATGCCGGGAATCTGACGTTAAATTCGGCATTAGTTTTTTTTACAAGTGTTGCAGAATCAGAGACTACTTGCCACGCTTTGACCTCAGCACAAGGGCTTTTGGAAGGGCTGAGAATGGCTTTAAGAAGGGCTATGAAAGAACATTTAAGAAGGGCTTTAAAAAGGGAACTTTACATGTAAGTAGTGCAGAAGGGCTGAGAAGGACAGCAACATTTACCATTAGATTTATGTTTGACTTTAGAATAAATAATAGATGACATATCTACAAAATATTATCTGAATCTTGTATTGCCTTCTCTTCCTGTCCATTCTCTGTCCTATTAGCTTACGACTTATTGCTGCATGACATTGTGATAATTAGTGTACGAGATGTGCATGTCAAAAACCTATACTGATAGAAATCATTAAGACGAAATATCGCTGAATAATTACCAGGCATATTCTTCTTGGTTAGTGGAAATGTTACCGATAAGCAGATATAATCAGACCGCTACAGTATGCACGAGGTGGGGTGCTAATCCAGCGGAGCCTGGATTACAATTTGTAAGATAATTTCTTCCTGCGCTGCAATAGAAGCAGGAGATATATCATACAAATCTTCTTTCTCTTATTTAGGTGGATCAACCATGGTGTAATCCCCTCAGGTAAACCTGATGGCTTCTGATGAGCTCACATGGGCTGTTGAGTCCTAGTTTGACATTCTACACGTGGATTAGTGGGGAGAACTCAGCTAGGCGTTATATCTGCCTGAAGCCTGGAATGAACCCGACACCCCTCTCATGGAAAGGCTAGATGATGTCAGCACCACAGCTGGCATCCTGGACGAGCAACAAGAACAAGAGCAAGAAACAAGACACCGTACCTGTAGTACAGAGGTGCCCACAGGAGAGAACTCGTCAACACTGGGTGTGTAGGAGGCGCAGCCAGCAAACACTGGCTGAGTGTTGATCCTCTGCACCTGTATGAATACAATACAATACAATACATAATACAATACATTGACTACAATACAATACATGGCAATACAATACAATACATCGCAATACAACACAATGCATGGCAATGCATGGCACGGTGCAGTACAATACTATGAAACTTAATAAAATACAGAAAAAAATAGAGAAAAAAATAAAAGAAATAGTCAGTTCATCACCCAAATATTATAATAGAGTGATGTCCAATATAAGACAGTTTAGAACTATACATAATTCATTAAGTCAAGCAGATATTGATGTTGTTGCTGTTGCCCACCCGAGGATCAACCGTGGTGCCGACCCCTCTATCTTCGTCCTTGGGAGCGCTCCTCCAGGGCTCGTCGCCAGGTATCCAGCAGCTCTGCCGCCTCGCAGGGATTGTTCCATAAGT
>JAQFZF010000776.1:0-16004 GCA_034695365.1 Enchytraeus norvegicus | reverse complement strand
AATAATCCATCTGTCTCATTTTGAGACTTTTGACTAGGTAAAGTAATACAACATATTTACATCACTCATGATCACTGTATAAGAAACTACAAGTTTATTTTGATACTACATGCAACATTAACAGCTGAGTGACAGACTTCCTAATAACACGAATCATAAACCTCTGCAGTGATATGTAATTCGGGTGTGCTTGATATTTGGAAAAATGATTAATCACCTACTGAATGGCACAGCCTTAGTCTATTTAATATTCTTATAATGAATGTGTATGAATCAATATCGCAATAAAACATTATTAGAACACAATTAATCTTAGTAACACTACAACGCCTTCAGTTCAGCTCAGACTATCGTGAATAACATTATATAGACAATAACATGCACTTCTATTATGAAATGTAATAAGAAATAAAAAATATTATTCATGCTTACCTTTCTTTTCCCTTCGTTCGTCTAAAATACAAAGTAGACCAATTACAGGAAATTCTTACAGGAACTTTCACATAATAAAATATTAATTATATTAATCGAATGGTGGCTCAGAATAATATATATAACAGTTTGCTTTAAGTATTTAGCAGGCCAATAAATAATACAAAATTAAATTACTTATAGTATAAATACAATCAAATTTTAAAATAATATTAGTATTGGTCTAGAAGAGAATTAAATAATACTTCAATTTGCCTTTATTTAACGTAAGTCTATTTTGAATTATTATGTAAGTCTATTTTATTCTATACCAGCCCTGGGCAAACGGTGGCACACGGGCCGCATGCGGCTCTCGGACCCGTTTTTGGCGGCGCTCGAGCCTATGGCGACTATGAATAATGAACAGAGCTATTTTCAAGAAAACAACTGTATGCTCATGAAATGATAATATCGAGTATACGGTTAAATTAATTTCAATTGAAGCTATAGCAATTCTGTCAACATTTATCTTGCAAATATCTTAATTATGCTACATCATAGCTCTACTAACACTCGCCGACCTACGTGAAAGTAAGACCCAAGAATCGCTGTAACCAAAAAGTGTTTTAAATTAAGAATTTCCTCGCAGCTTTGGTAATTTTCGTAAAATTTAAAATAATATGTCACTAATTAGTCCAGGGGCATGATGTATCCAAACACCATGTTGTGGCAGTTTTAATAAAGAAATATAGTGTGATAAATGGTTAAAACCGTATTGATGTGTAGATAACGTTTTTCGATGGTGCGGGTTCGCTGCAGCTTGCAGAGTGTCAGTAGTCGCCATTTTCCAAGATGGCTGCCTGTGGGTAAGTGTTTGGGTCGTTTTCGACCCTTAGCGTGCATTTTTCCATATAAGAATGTTACACGGCTTTTGTAGAGCCAAGAAAACCTTTAGTTTGACATATCACTTGACCTCGTGTCGTCAGTACTTGCACTGCTAGACAAAATGGCGAACATAATTTTTATAATATGAACCTGTACATTGTATTTTATCACATGACAATGTTACAGACCTGTTTTAGAGGGCAGTCTGATGAAAATACCTGCAAGCGATTTCGATACTGTCACTGTGTTTCTTGAAATGGGTGTTTTTTAAATTATTACAAGTGGCAACTCTGAATAGTCCGGGAGCAAGTATCAGCAAAAACATCTCCCGTGGCAGTTTAATGATTAAACGGTGTCATATGTCATTGGAAGCAGAAAAGCCTTGAGATTAACAATTTATATGGTTGGTGTTTGCCACCTGTGGCTGCCTTTCCATATCCGCCATTTTCCAAGATGGCCGTCAAATTTTCTTATATGTCGAAATAACTCAGAAACCAGTGATCTAATCGCAAAATGTCTACACATCATTTATGTTGAGAATAAAAATACTTCTAATTTGGTATATTGTACAATAGTCTAGGCCTACTATAACTGAAGATATCCAATATGATCGCCAAAATAAGCATTTTTTTCAAATAAGTCCTGGGCCTGTGCACTCCTATACACTTGCAAGAGCAGATAATTTTAATGCTATTTCATGTTAGGGACTTATAAAGCTCTAAAATGGCACTAGGTGGAATTGCGGAAATTGTGGCATTAGTCGGCCATCTTGAAAACTCAAAAATGGCTGCCAATGTGAGCATCAGCTAGAATATCTATAGAAGTTTAAGTGACAGTGAGGTGCTTTTGGGGTCCGAGGTGTGGTTTTCTGGGTAAAGGAATCCAAATAACATATATCCAATATTGTGGAATGGTCGCTTGGTCATGAAAGCAAAGATGGCTGCCAACTCGCACATAAGTTGTAATATCTCGAGAAGCTTAAGTGATAGGGAAGTGGTTTTGGAGTCCGGGGTGTGATTTTCTGAGCCAAGGAATCTAGATAAGATATAGCCGATATTGTGGATAGCTCAAATGAACGGTGCAATAAAAAGGCACTGCGCTCAGCTACCGCCAACTTCTCAAGTTTAATACAAAACATATTCAGTGATCATTTTTCACTATCCATTATGTACTCACTATCATGAGTGATTGTGCTCCGAAGCTTATTGCAACGGAATATGGTTGGTTTTCGGACAACGCTTATACATATGACCTTGAACTTGCCAGTTCAAGGTCCTATGACAATCCCAGAAAGCCTATTGGTCTTAAGCACATGCGGTGGTACATGTGACAGCAGACGAGCTAAAGAAGAAGTGGCCTGTGTGGGAAACTGCCACACGTCACTTTGAATTGATTGATAGGCCTATGTGTACTACATATGTTACAATGTTTATTGTTCGATATGCCCACTAAACTATGATGCACTCGTGAAGTAGAACCACATTTTGCAAACAACATAACACAGTGACATTTAAAACTGTCGTTGAATCGTTTCAAGCAGACATAAATTAAACGAATTCATTATGTCGGCTATACTTTCGCATTTGTTATGTTGGATTTTATTGGCTCATTGATTACATTTGACTTTACTGGCTACAAGTTTGTTCTCAATTCAGAGCATCCTAAATAAGTAAGGATGGAATCACATTCATAACAAGGATAGCAAGATACAAATAATTGTACAATCTTATAGCCTACATGTTGCCTGGGAATAAAGTTGAATAAATTGAAATTAATATTTTATTGTGTGACTATTTTATGCAAAGCTACTTTAATGAGTTCTTGGTTAAACTTAGTTTTTATGGCCATTTGATCATTTCACAATATTGACTATGCGTCATTTGGATTCCTTGACCCAGAAAACCACACCTCGGACACCAAAAGCACCTCTCTATCACTTAAAGTCTTAAACATATCGAGATAGTCCAGCTCATATGCACGCGTTGGCAGCCATCTTTGATTTCATGGCCAGGTGACCAATCCATAACTTTGGCTAGATGCTATTTGGATTCCTTGACACAGAAAACCACACCCGGGACTCCAAAAGCACTTCTCTATCTCTTAATCTTTTCGAGATATTTCAGCTTATGTGCGGATTTGCTGCCATCTTTGATTTCATAACCAAGTGATCATTCCACAATATTGGCTATATGTTATTAGGATTCCTTTACCCAGAAAACCACACCTCGGACACCAAAAGCACCTCTAACTCACTTAAAATTCTATAGATATTCTAGCTGATGCTCACATTGGCAGCCATTTTTGAGTTTTCAAGATGGCCGACTAATGCCACACTTTCCGCAATTCAACCTAGTGCCATTTTAGAGCTTCATAGGTCCCTAATATGAAATGACATTCAAATTATCTGCTCTTGCAAGTGTATATGAGTGCACAGGCCCAGGACTAATTGAAAAAAAAGTTTATTTTGGCGATCTTATTGGATATCTTCAATTATAGTAGGCCTTGACTATTGTACAATATACCAGATTAAAGGTATTTTTACTCTGAACATAAATGATGTCTAGACATTTTTGCGATTAGATCACTGGTTTCTGAGTTATTTCGTCGACATATAAGAACATTTGACGGCGATCTTGGAAAATAGCGGATATGGAAAGGCAGCCACAGGTGGCAAACACCAACCATATAAATTGTTAATCTCAATGCTTTTCTACTTCCAATGACATATGACACACCATTTAATCATTAAACTGCCACGGGAGATGTTTTTGCTGATACTTGCTCCCGGGTTATTCAGAGTTGCCTCTTGTAAGAATTTCAAAAACACCCATTTCAAGAAACACAGTGACAGTATCGGGAGAGAAATCTTCATGGAGTAGATCGCTTGCAGGTATTTTCATCAGACTGCCCTCTAAAACATACCTGTAACATTGTCATGTAATAAAATACAATGGACAGGTTCAAATTACAAAAATTATAACAATTTTGTCCGCCATTTTGTCTAGCAGCGCGAGTACTGACGACACGAGGTCAAGTGATATGTCAAGCTAAAGGTTTTTCTCGGCTCTACAAAAGTCGTGTAACATTCTTATATGGAAAAATGCACGCTAGGGGTCGTAAACGATCCAAACACTTACCCACAGGCAGCCATCTTGAAAAATGGCGGCTACTAACACTCTGCAAGCTGCAGCAAACCCACACCATAGAAAAACGTTATCTACACATCAATATGGTTCTAACCATATATCACACTATATTTTTTCATTAAGACTGCTACAACATGGTATTTTGATACGTCATGCCCCTGGACTAGTTTTGGCATAATGTACACAAAAATTGATATAATTATTTTAAGATGTAAACATATAGCTTCCATTAAATTAATCTACTAATAATAATATCAAATTTTACTAGAATATTGTTATAAAGTTTCAGAGAAATCCTTTGTCAAAAATTGCCATGGCAATAATAGTTTCATTTATGTTCTATATTTATGTGGTTATATGTTACTGCCATGCATTTTGGTGAATTAAAGATCATATAGTACGTAAGATCATACAGTAGTTGTGCTACATGTAGTCTGTGATATTGCAGAATGTAGATTCGAGATGTCATATCTGCCGGTTATATATATTTATATTTCAGCATAAATAATTATTATCTTAGCCCAATATATGTCCGAAAATAATATTATTTGATATGATTTGACTTGATTGACAGCCGATTCAGAAAACTGACGAAAATCTGTAGTAATTGCGATGCAGCATTATAGTGATTATACAGAGCTTCTGTTGCTTCGGTTTGATTTATTCGTTTATTTCACGTAACAGAAGAATGCAATGCAGGCATAATGGCATATAATAATAATATAATATATACAGTTCAAAGTGAAAATGAATATAAAGGTCCTTTGATTAGTAGAGGCTAACAATTAATTATTGGTGTAAATACGTTTAGTAATAATTTTATATTTATTTATCGATCCATCAAGATCTCAAATAGAAAACTTCCGGTGCTTGTAGGTATGAATCGCACTATAACAAAGCAGATTATGAACACCTCCAATCTAACTTCTGCTGTAGCAATTAGAATGGTTGACGTTCTTCCACAATGTACACTTTCTCACCGGAAACTTTCGACTCGCTCTCTCTCAGTGCACTGACTAACGGTAGGTCCATGACATACATCTATAGAATTTGTAGGCATATACCAGATTTCCTTGGAGACAAGTTTATTTTCTGAGGGGTTTCCTAAACCAGTGACTGCTTTAGTCGCCTTCTACGAAACATGTGCAACTTTCGGTAGGTCTACTCTTATGTTTGCGGATCCATCGAAACGCAGCTGGAAAACACGTATGCTGAAAGAGAAACGGTGCATGTCCATTTTTACATAAAATAACGATCTTACGAATAAAAGTATCGAAGGAGAAAGTAATGGGTATTATCGCTGAATCTCTTACATACAATCTCTTCATCTCTTCTTACTAGAATAGCTTCCAACTGGAATAGCAAAAACTGACTACTAGAATCAATCAATTCATCAATCAATAGCTTTTAATTATAGCGCTCTCTTGACTACGAGTCTCGTAAGTCTAAGAAACGCTTTGAACAGTTAGTGGTAGAGTACCCCCAGTCTGCTAAAGGCCACAACCAGTGTAGTACAACCTCAGCAGATCTGTAATTTAAGTTACCACAGGGTCAAGTACTCAAAAGTCATGGCGCTGTACTGGAATACAGAACGCCACTGCGGCATCAGTCGCTTTTTGAGACAAGTAGGCCTACAGTTTTCGGTTCGACTAGATATGACAAATTTGATAATAATCTCTGATAAAAAACATATGTTATTTATCATTACAAATATACGAGTAATTATGAACATATCCTAACTTGTTCCAATATAATTAAAACCCAGGGACTCTATTATATTGTTGCCCATTGGTAAGAGATGACGCCGTTATGGGAGATTACTGAGCTGATCTCAGGTTTCTGACCCAGGGTTGACTGTGTTGTCACGGGGTATTGAATTTGTGGAGCCTCATCAAACGCTGTACTTTAGAAATCATGAGAATCAAGAATAATCTTGATCCTAGTGTGATACATCTTAGTTATCTTTCGTCTCTCTCTCTCTCTCTCTCTCTCTCTCTCCTTGTACTAGGTCCGTCTCTGACAGCATCATTCGATACGGAAACAGATCGACGCTAAACGTAGCTTTAAAGCTTTTTTTAATAATGCACTGCCAAATGGCAGGTCCAATATACACATTCCTACACACAGACTGCTGCAGAACCAATAATGAGCACTCTATCGATCAATAACTTGTACTGATCACAAAGACTATGCCTCCGCCACTCCGCCGCTCCAGAGATAAAGCCTTCATCTTGCAAAAATATCGCTTCTGAAGTGGTTTCCGGTTGACTTTGTCGTATCTTCCTTACTCGGTTCTTATAGAACGTGATTGTACTGTTTTCTGTTGGTCTATTCTCAAGTTTCCAGGACTCCAACAACCGAATTAATTATCAAATGTATCGAGGACGCCATTCAAGCCGACAATTGGATCATCCCTGAAATTCTTGTTAGATGAAGAAAAGGACGTTAAGGTCGTATATAGATTAATTTGTTTATAGATTGAATGACTGATACATACTGACTGATTGATTAATTAATTAATTGATTGATTAAATTACTTATTAATTGACTGTTTGATTAACTGACTGACTAAGGTTGACTGATTTAGACAGGATCAACGGTTCAGAATGCCTTTAATAAATCATTTTAAGTTAATCAACTCGACTACAATTTTATCTAGTGTCTATATCTCAGACGTTGTCATGAGTCACTAATAATAATGGCCGGTACATAGAGTGGTAGATAACTCTTGAGTTAAACTAAATACAGTGCTATAATTGTATAAAAAAAGCTGGGGTTGAGAAAAGCACGACTCCAACAATGTATTTCGGGAAGAATTTGCCTAGATAGTCATTGACATAAGTCTACGCATTATCAATTGTGGGGGCGGCTGCACCCCCTTTAGGTGTGTAAGGACTCTAAGGAGGGGTCGCGCGTTGGGTAAAATCTAGAACGACATCAGGAAGAGGTCTGAAGGGGGTGTGAAGTGTATGTGAAGCGAGCGAATAGAGCACGCGCACGAACTAACAGCGCTTATGAATTACGCGTAGCGTCTGAACAAATGCGACTAGGGAGTCTGGGGGAGCGCCGTAAGCTCCCCAGCGCCCGGCCTCCTACGGTATTGGTGAATACTAAAGTGAAATTTGCTATGAAAAGTAAAATAGTATGTTGTTATTTTTACAATAGGCAATGTTCTATTGGAATGTTTTTATTGATGATTATTATGATGATTATTTTACACTAATGATGATAATGGTGCACTCAAAATATATAAGGTACTACAAACAAATCCCGGGTGTAGTACTCAATATCTTAAAATTAAAGAAACAAAAAGACCTTCCTCCCCTTTTCTATAGGCTTACCAGGCGCTGCTTGTTCTGGACACCAGCCTGTTTGTGGACTTAGAATTAAATATTGAAGAAATTAGTAAAAATCTTATATAGCGGCACTTCTTATAGTGCCTGGTGCCTGCACAAAGTATCTAAGTATCTAACATATTTTGTATTTGTATTTCGTTTAGATTTTGATGTAGCCTAACGATCTGCAATTGACAGATGGATTTGAAATAAAAGAAATTAGAATATCGTATATATAGGCCTACATAAATATCACAATCATCACTATGACTGTCAGATTTAATTATGAAAGTGATGAAAATTCATAAACCAAAAACAATTTGCAACAAGCCACTGCGACAATACAACATAAAGTATGAGGCTCACCGGCTTTATATGAGTATCGGAGTATAGGCCCACCTGAAACTAACACGGTACACTATTGATATTCTTTTTGCTTCTTGGCTTATCCACATCCAATGCACCAGGGTCCCAAGATTAGAATCGTTACTGAAAAGTTTTGAACTTTTACTACTGTGTTGCACGTTAGCTGGTGTTTCCATATCAAATCATGCTTTTCAGATTTAAGCCAGCTAACAACATGCTTTCGAACGTTGAAGTCTCTCCGAGGTGGTCCATTAATTGAGACCATCAACAGGTCAGTTACAGTATTGATGAGGAGTGAATTTCTAACATCTGAATATTGCAAATCCATTTGACTGGAACCTGTCTCTCAGTCATCTGAGGAAATGGGTAGTACGCGTAATAGGAGTAGACTACTAATGTAGCTAGTTTAGGACCGATTTCCTGCTTTTTAAATACATTCAGTACCCATCACAATAGTACAATAATTCGTAGTTATAGTCGCAATATATAGTAGACACAATTCAGTTTAGTGTACATAGCAATCGATGACTTTTCCCGCACGTCCTGTGTCCTATCGAATATGACTATATTCTTGGTGTGGTTCTGTTGGTGGGGTTCTTCTCTACCCCCCCCCAGGGGTGATAAAACCTAAATAGCTGGGGGGGGGGTTCCGCAATGAGTTGGGGGGGGGGGGGGTTCAACCCCCCCCCAGCTCATATTAGTGGCCTATTATGTAATATCTAGATTAACAGTTGCTATTGTGCCATTTATCTGAGCCACACAGCACATCGGTTTAGTGTCCGATTCGGGTTTCATATATTCACGGTTTAAATACCAGAGCCCATCTGAAACTGCTCCGTGCTCTTCTCTTGCATCAATTTGTTTTTGCTAGTCTAGTTTGGGTGGACAGGCTGGTAGTTCGAATGTTGTTGGAGACGTCCCTGATGTCATCGTCAGATGATGAAACAGACGTTAAATTCGCTTTGATTTACTGATTTTTTATTATTATTCAACCGATAAACCCATAATCAGGTCAAATGGCGATAAAATAATCGCTGTAATATCGGAATGTCGTCATTTTATATATTATTTAAATACATTTATTAGCACTTATCGCTGGAATTTCCAGGAATAAGTGCTTTATCCGACCAACATTGACCGGAGAACTATTCTCCCTAGTTTAAGACTTTTCCCTTGATTTAAACTCGAGATAACTCCTCAAAAAACGCATTTGTTGCTAACAGAGGGAGAACGATCAAGTTCTCCATGGGAGTGAATAAACCGGCCATAAGAACTCGCTTTGATTCCTATCACCCCGGGGTTATTTTACTAACCAGGGCACAGCAGCTGTTGTTTGTCAGCGAACGAATATAGAAGTAAGTTTTGCAAGCGTGTATGTGGTTGTAGCATTATAGGCTTATAGCCGTGTTTAGCCTACTAGTGACTAGTCTACTGATTAGGTTGGGATAAAGGGGTGTACATTTTCTTTAGGTATTAAGATTTAGTTTTACCAATTTGGATATTCTGAAAGGATTGGATTCGCCGATTTTCTATATACTGGTCCAAATATAATAGTGATCTTCCAAAATTTCCTATACCGCCTCAATCGAGCTATAGCATCCTGTTTTATATTTAACCAGTAAGCTCTAAGCAGGGCCTAATACAAAATATAAACAATATATTGACTAGATCAGCGTTTCTCAAACTAATATTTTTGCGACCCCGCAATTTGAGAAGAAAAAAACCGCTTTTTTATCCTGGCCCGGTAAAATTGTTAGAAATTTGAAAGCATTCCATAAAATCCTGGACTATAGGGAAGTTTTAACGAAATATGTACAATCCACAGTCCCTTATTATAATAAGTAATGTCTATAAATCATTTCCCGTGTCGGATAAGGAAATTTCAGAATAGACCAACTGGAAACTGCACAAATTTGTCCCTCCCTGACCACCCTCGATTCTGTTGGCCTCCATACAAATTTTATATACTGCCCCCCCCCTCAACAGATCCATGATTAGTCATTGTGCACATACAATTGCAAGAAAGCAATTGTATGTGTAATGAGTAATTATAAGTGGATATAGATTTCAAAGGTGGAATGAGACATGAAACATATTTACATTCATCTGCAGGAGACTCTGCTGCTTCAAAGCATTGAATGGATGATTGTGGATAGTGGATAGTGGATAATGGATAAATCAAGACCCTCCGTTCTGTTGAGTACATAGAATGTGTGTGATATTGTGATTGTGTGTGGGTGAGTGTGTGTGGGTGTGTGTGGGTGTGTGTGTGGGTGTGGGTGTGTGACACTGTGTGTGTGTATGTGTGTGCGTGCGTGCACGTGTTTGTATGTTGTGCGTCTGCCCTTGAGTGTATACGCTTGTGCTTGAGTGAGTGCATATGTAATTGTGTATAGCCTATGTGCGCCTCTCATGGTGTGTGTCTGTATGCTTGCGGTAGCTTATTGGTAGAAAATCATATATAATTACTGGATGATAAGAAATTAGTCGATGATAAGAAGAAACTGAATAATAATACACTGAGTGGAATCTATCTTTTGTTACAAAAGGAAAGCCATGATCGCTACTAACTGAGAGGGCACCTAGAGAGGAGAGCGAAGGGACGGCGAGAGAAAACGCAGGTAACAAGAGTAACGGATGAGGTTAACTCTGCACCCCTCCTAATGAGAGGATAGAGGGTTTCAGAACCACGTCTGGCAGCCTGGGTGGGAAACAACAGCAACTAGAGTAACGGGGCCGAATATTAATCTACAGACTCAAACTTTCCTTCTTTGACTCCATTGTCGTACAGTGACTGACTACTGGATTGATGGATTACTTTAGAGCGTGATATAGCTGCCTTTCTGTTGTTCACTGTATGTAATTCAATCTGTTATAAGAGACAGTGATGAATGAAGAGCTTACAACTTCTACATTTGACCTTTAGGTAACCTCTGAAATAAAATTTTCCCCAATTAAGGCAATTTACACCATACACTAATGGCCATTTTCATACCAATGCTTCTGAAGTTATTTTGCTATCTTTTCCATTATAAAATTGTTTATATCTAAATCTGTTACATCTGTGAGTTTCCTAGCAACCGCCGTAGGTATGGAGTTCAGATACATTGAATGATTGATTGGTTGATTGATTGATTGATTGATTGATTGAGTCACCCGTCACTCACTAGTTGATCAGTAAATGACATAAATTATTTCTAAATAAAATAGAATGTGAAATTATATATTTATGCGATATTAATCAAATAAAAGGTTCTCTATTAATGGGTCAATAAAATTGTCTCAATGGATGGTTCTAAAACAAGTATAGAAGTGGGCTAATGGGCTAATTTAAATCGCCACATGTTTGATTTTATGGGCAGAGAATTAATGGAATTATTAACATACCACAGGTCTGACTCCACTGATTCACTGTGTATGGATTAATGTTACAACCGCCACTCCTAATTCTGATTTATAGGATTCCATTAAAAACCTAATAACATCGGCATGTTGAACACTCTTTCTGTCTCTAATTCTCTTCTCTTTTATCCGTTTCTATACTTAATGTTTTGACCATTTGTTATTTAATGTTTTGATTGTGTTCGTTTGAAATGTAAAGTTTATATTTGTGCAATAAAGGCCTATTGCTTCTCTTGCAAGTAAAATAATATACAATAAAATACAATAAAATGAGGATTCATTTCCTCTTTTTCTATTCCTCGATCGAAGACGGTATCAGGGACGTACTACTGATAATTCTACTTCGATATCAAGAAGATCTACTTCTACTGTTAGGCTACTATTAGGCCTAATAATAGCAATTAAAAAAATAATGGTTATTACACAGATTAACGTCTGTTTCATCATCCAGGGATGATGTCATCATGTCAGGGACGTTAATACTACTGACACAATGCAATAATAAGCATTTCTAGTACGGTATAGCTATGAAGAAAATGGAGATATTACTATTCATCTCATTGAAAATTGTAAGTAATCGGGGTGGATCTATTTTCATGTGACCCAGATACAACACAGAAAGTTTATTAAATAGGATACCAATATTCTTACTAAATTACACACGCGAGCACTATTTCTGTATTTTACTACTTAACACTTAAGTGAAGTGCCTAACTCAATCGAACCAAGCCTTATTTACATGGAAGATCCATAATAAATCGTTTTATGACACCTAAAGCAATGGAACTGTGGTCCTGTATATATTATTGATACTTCAAAGTTATTCAAACAATTAATAGTTAACAGTTACTGTTGAACATAGGCGCTAAATTAATGTTATCACATAAACTCAATGATGCCATTATAGTTTATGATTTTATGACGACATTTCGGTTACCATTTATTTGAACGTATTTCTCATTTTGCTTCCGGTTTTCATGAGAATAGAACTTTTATACTTTCATGTGTTCGTAGAAGGCGACTATAGTACAATCCAAAAAATACCGAGGTAAACCAATTGAAGTTGATAACAAGGTCTCAGCCAGACCCTAAAAACTGTAAATTTAAGTTTATCTTCTGTTGCCGTATCGAAGGATACTGTCAGAGACGAACTCGGTTGAAACTTTCTTACCCTTGACATCCTGCTTACCGAGTAAGCTTGTTACCGACTGCACTATCCAATCGGGACTGATTGATAACTTGATAATTGATAGCTGTAGGCCTAATTATAAGAGGAATTTGAAATGAAATATAAACGACGTGTTTTAAGAGAAGCTTAGAGCTTGTGAGCTTGACATAAGCATTGATTTTATGAATAAAACTAAAGAAAATAACTTCATTATTATTGATGAGACACAAAGACGCTTGTAATTGAAGAAAATAAATTAGCGGTAATTCTCAGCTAAACGCATGTCACTTACTGAGTTAAGGTATTTGAGACTTTGTTAATTACAAGTAAATCGTTCGCACCTGCTGATTCAGATTAGATAAGATAGGAAACGAGGATGATCTATAGACGAGATTATGTATTAGGTATGTTCTCGCATGTTCTTTTTTTTGTATGTTTTTTTTTCTCGTGTTTTCGTATGTTCTATTTTCTCGTATGTTTCGTATGTTCTATTTTCTTTTATGTTCTATTTTTCTCGCATGTTCTGCCCTTAATTGATTCTCCAACTACTCGTATAACTAATGTTTTCTTTTTATGCCACAAAATCAAAAGTTAATTTTCAGAGCTGAACATTTTTGTAGGACACCATTCTGTTCTAATATTAGCTGACGATCGATATTCGCCGGCTATCGTATTCCTCAAACACAATAAATTTGCTAACTGAATGTATTATTAAAATATAATAAAAAAGAATTCCTGCTTTGCTTGGTGACCTGAAATAAACTACAGGGTGCTTCTGCGGAGTGAAAACTGCATGCCCTAATAAGATTTAAGTAAATCAATCTTTATCACAGTAGTTTCTAGTTTGTGTTGAGCTGCCGTGAAGAGAATCCTTGTGCTGCTGAACCATTTGCGTTGAACACCAAGAACAATGTAGAACATCCCTGTTAAACACTCAGATCTACCCCCAAACACTATTTTGTTTATTGGCTGAAATTTTTTTAAGTGTAATCAGTAACATTTTATCATTAAACATTATTGAAGTACAGTATCGTTATGTGATATAATGATACTGTTATGTGATAAAATGAACATAGGCTACATGGGCCTACTTATATCGGGATCTTGATTATGTAGCAGTGATTTTACTATAGTATAGGTCTAGGCCCATCTTTAACATAATCTTAAACATTTTGTTAAAGCGAGTGAGAGCGATTTTGTCTGACAGTAATACTGTGCGTATGGAATTTAGCTATCTTGGTCAATATAGAAGTCCTAGATTTGTACGTATAAGAAACAAGTTTTTGCTGCAATGCACGACACATGGCTGAGCCAGTTAGCACATTGGTATAGTGTCCCACTCGGGTTCTATAGGTTGATGGTTCGAATTCTAGAGCTCACGCGTCACTGATGTCGACAATAGGCGAGAAACTGACGATAAATTCGACTTTAGCCTTTAATAAGGGCAAAATTTAATGTCTATTTCTATCCCTGAGTATAAACAGGATCAGACTCCGAGAAGAACTTACGGTTTTCTTTGTATCAGGATAGCGTGCTCCCGATTAGGCTATTCCACTGATGAATTGTAGATCTATAGTCTACTTCGAGGGTGCTGCCAGGCGGCAGGCGGGAGGGGGGGGGGCTGTCAAAGAATAGGGATTAGGGGTAAAATGTTCATCTGGCGCTATTTATTGAATGCTTATTTATTAAAGGCTTATTTTATTACTCTCTGATGCTAACGCGTGAAGAGCTAAGAGCCGAGTCGAATACTAAGTCTTGATATGTCAGAAGTTTTATTCTCACCTTGCTATCAATCTGCTCTCAATATCTAGCCCATTTTCAGCCACCCCCCCTCCCTCCCTCTCTCTCTCTTTTTCTCTCTCTCTTTCTGGCGTTCTGCCAACTGGCAGCTCCAAGGCACCCATTCAAATTCAGTCTCTATCGCGCTCACTAATGAACACTTAGCACTACATCAACCAAAAGTTGATTCGGTCATTCTCCCGGTAGAGCCGATCAGAGAGTAACATCTCGGACATACAAGTGGGATCGTTGATCGCTGCATAGCGGACGCAATGGGTCTTAAACAAGTATTTGATGTTTCCTGACCCATATCCCCGTTATTATTATTACGGGTTGCCTTACCACACGCATAATGTAGCCTTACGCTATGGATGATCTGCTTTCCGCTGTACTTTTCCATTGTCTTCCTCAGTGCCTACTCTTACCAAAACGCGCAGTTTTCTGTTGGCCCATTCTACAGTTTAAGAATTCAACACCGGTACTCAGCTCACCTCTATTCATTCATTCTTCCATCCATCCATCCATCCAATTTATTTCTGGTTAACATTTATTTTCGAATTCAAATGCTGACAGTTGTTAAGGGTCAGTCGGGCACCTACCCAACGGACCGATACACGGCAAGGCTGCTACCAGCTATCATAATTAATTCATCCGCGGTAATGAATACAACACAAACCGATACAACAGTCGGTTTAACGTCCGGTTCATCATCTAACGACGATATCAGGGACAAATGTGGATTGAAATGCCCTAATTGGGTATCAGTTATGTTAGTATTATCTATATAGGCTAATGCAATTCAATAACATTTTGACGCCCGTTTCCTTTATCAGGATACGTCGGTTATCGCAATATGATCATCGCAATATAATGCTTGTTTTATGTTTTAATTCGCAGTAAAGCTTTAGACCGAATGAGGTGCTAAGTAAACACGGGTATACCTATGCCGTGGTTCACTTAAAATAGGGGTACGAGAGAACGAGGTATATTATTAGTAATAGTATTTCCTCACTGCCTCAGAACTTATGTTATATAAACCCAGTTACCCACTCCAAGCAACAGATCTGTTTACCCTCGCCTTTTAACTCTGAGAATCAATTTACAGATTAAATATTTGTACAGGATTAATGGTGGTTCGTTTATAGCACGAGTGTGAGCTAACCATTATCAAAGACCTAGTCACTATTATGTGAATAGATATAAAGTTCAATTAAAAGTTAGTGTGTATTCGTTTATTGATCACAGTCCAGCTATCGCAGATAGTAGGTTTAATAAGCTAAGAGCAAATAAAGAAAAAATACAGGGCACTAAATTAAGGTTAAAAGATATAGCAAGCCACGAAATAAAGAGGTGAGAACTCTATTTCTGTAACTTACGGAAATTGAATACTGTTGTCAAATATTCTCTCTTCCTCTCACCATCCCTCTCTATCGTTCTCTCTCTCTCTCTCTCTCTCTCTCTCTCTCTCTCTCTCTCTGTCTGTCTCTGTGTACAGCTTAATGGCAGGTCCAT
>JAQFZF010000775.1:0-16006 GCA_034695365.1 Enchytraeus norvegicus | reverse complement strand
GAATTATGAAATGGAAATAGAAATAGATTGGGAATGATTCGATAAGTATGGAATTAGAAATAGAAATAGGAATAAATATGAATATGAAAATATCTATGCTGTAATTTGTCTGGATTTTATCCTTTTAACGAAATAAGAATTTTCTCATTAACATAATTTATTCATAAACATTCATTTACTTTATTTTGAGCCAATCAGAACAAATCAAGGATCTTAAACGAAAGTAAGGCAATGCATGCATAATCCTATATGTTTGCTTCAATTTCATAGGCCTTTTATAATTATTAGCAATCTTGGTTTTCTCGACAAATAATTGTTAACCATAACCGCGTTTATCTATGTTAACCTCAATCGCGTGTTTTCGGAATTATTAGTATAGTGCTATCCTCCCCGCCTTTTCCTCACAGGAAAGATTGACTCCCCTCTAAATACCGGCAAGTAACCATGATTTCCTAGCGGCGAGTGTATCGTAAGGGGTTCTACTACGTTGTTGATGGATTAGATTTTGCAATTGTATGCAGATAATAAAATACCTCTTTATTTCATCCATTGATTTCTATTTATTGTACCTCGTGGTACTGTTGCATCTTTTTTCATATGTTAAGTATGCCAGGGTTTCTGAACGATTTAACTTCTAAATCTGCAATATAATTTCATAGATTTTGAGGGACTTACCCAATCGTGTTGTCATATAAAGTCAGGGTCTTCATTACTTAAATTTTAATCGATTGATTTACCTTATATTTTTGATTATGCGATTATATTATGTAACAGGTAGAGGGGTTGTTGGATGATGAAGATTTTCGCGCTAAGGTATCGAGAGAAGAGCTTGAGACGATGTGCGCTGACCTGTATCCACGTATAAAAGCTGTCGTCAAGTCTGCTCTAGAGATGTCTGAAATGTCTATGGTACGTTTAGTTATATTCCTATATTGACCAGTGTGCGAATTAAGCAATAAATACTAATATATTTGTCCCTTATCATCAGGGGACAAAAACTATCGTAACTAAAATTGTGATTGTTAAGTCTATAAATTGACCTGCGTATTGTTTTCCACTGTTTGCCATTTTCTATGTTAATGTCTTATATATATAGAGATCTGCTGTAAACTAAATAATAATAATCCAATAATATCCAATCTATGATTTCTAGTATTTTGCGATACGATTTTATAATATTTGAGTGGATTGATTGTTTGATCAGGAAGAGATATCAGAGGTAGTATTGATGGGCGGGGCTACTAGAATGCCCAGTGTACAGCAAGTCTTACAGGAAGCTATAGGAAGGTTTTTGGATTTCTCGCTATCTCACTATCTTTCTCTCTCTCTCTCTCTCTCTCTCTCTCTCTCTCTCTCTCTTTCTCTCACATACAAAAAGTCAATCCCTTTACCTCTAATTTATGTAATAAAATGTCCTAGTGCGAAGAAAGGCATGGCTTCTAAGGTGGCTTTCCATTGCTTTCTTCAGTGATTGAATTAGTCGGCTTATTCAGAACAAGTGCAGCTTTCGGTTGGTCTATTCCTAAGGACCCTGGATCGAACGCGTGCAATGTGGACATGAGCAGAGTTATATATCTAATTATTTTGTGAAAATTTGTCTATCATTTATTTATTAGATATAGTCTACAACTCAGCACTGTTTACACAGATAATTATATTATGATCTCTCCTGTGCTAATTTGAAATATCTAGATACAATTAAAAATCTTTTTTATAGCTAATTCAGCCAGTAACGAAGCACTTCTGAGACATTGTTTAGATGTGCTATTCAAGAACTATTTGATTGCTTAGTGATAGATAAGCTAAATATTTGCATGTTTACGTGCTTTAGTCTTTGCATGTTCAAAGACATGCTTAGCACGTGTTTTGCTAACATGTTTAAATAATGGGTGTGAATTCAAGATCTTTATCCGTGGGTCGGTTAATTGGAAGAAATAAGTATGTGGTAGATGACTGCTTTAGAAGATAGCACAGGCAAACACTCTTCTGGCATGCATATGACTGTAGTGATCGATGGTGAGGCAGGCGACCTTGTCGCTAGATTAATAACAATTTTCACCTGTGTGCAGAAAGTACTTGAAATAGGATCGACTCAGCACTAGGAGTGCGTATTGACTCGGTGGTATCTAACCCATATGTATGTATGTATTTAGACAGGAGCTAGGTAAGGGTTTGAACACAGACGAGGCAGCAGCATTAGGTGCTGTGTATCAGGCTGCTCATCTAGGCAAGGGCTTCAAAGTGCAGAACTTTGGAATCAAGGACGCCACTCTCTATCCTATACAGGTTATTTTCTAAATATATAGACCAAAAAAGTTGCGCTTTAATCGATAACAATGATTACACTGTATTAAGCATTAATTTTACTAAGTAAATTTGTATGGAGAATTTGATAGAATTTGCTGATTTAACAAACATTGCACCGAACACTGAGATCTAGAAGATCTTCCTATCTCACCCCATTATAGCTATAGAACCCAATTTAACATTTAAATTTCTTGTCTATTAGGCCCACATCAGTTGTTGCAATTCATTTTTATGCTATAAGCCTGCTGCTATCACCAACGCACGAAGGTAAGCACTGGTCTGGCCTATGATCATAATGGATCGAAAGTGTGGCTGGCGACCTTGCTGCTGGATTAATGACTATCGTCACCTGTGTGCTGAAGATGCTTCGAAGGGAATCAGATTCACCCTAGGAGTCAGTATTGATTCGACCTTTACCTTTCTTATTGACCTACCAGCTTTATCCTGCAATTGTTCATGTTGCATGAAGAGGTTAAATACCGTTAAAGTTTGTTTTTTAAGGTATTTGCTCAACGATCATTATATGCTATTAATTTCCATTGATGCTATTCCATTTATTTCAGTTTCATTCCATTCATTTTCAGCTATCTTTTTAAAATCTTTTCAGCTATTAGTCCTTTAAAATACTGTTCCAGAAGGGCTTGCATGTAACATTTAACATCAACCTTGCACACATATTTTATAGGTTGAGTTTGAGCGTGTGAAGTCAGCTGAAGACACCAAAGACGCCTCCAAAGTCATCAAGAGAACACTGTTCGGCAGGGGTCAGTCGTATCCTCAGAAGAAGGTCATGACCTTCAACAAACACGTCAAGGACTTTAACTTTGAGGTCGCCTATGGTGATCTCGGATTTCTGAACAAAGATGAGCTGCTGTAAGTTATTCCTTCAATAATTCTGTTACTAAATTAATATTAATTAAGTTATTAATTAATTATATTGGTTATTAATTTATTTATTAATTAAGTAAATTTACCTGGTGCTGTCAGGTTGAAGATGGCCTCTGCTGGATACATTCGAAATTTGAGTCAGAATCAATAATTCTTCTAACTTCTTCCCTGTCAACGTCACAATCTCATCCAACCATCTTAGTCTAGGTTGACCTCTTCTTCTTGACCTACTCCCATCCTAAACATAATTGATTTCTCTAATCCATTGGCTCTAACTACCTGTCCAAAGTATCTCAGCTTTAAATGCGACATTTTGTTTACAATATGTTCATTTATACCAAGCTCACTTCTAACAGACTCGTTTGTACATTTGGCGCTCCATGGAATTCTTAACAATCTTCTCCATCACCAGTTCTCAAAAGCCTCTATTCTTCTCTTTCTTGTCGCTCGCCTTCAGTTTGCAAGACTCACAGCTGTAACAGACGACTTGAAAAATTTTTGGTAAGTTTTATTTAAATTAGTAGGTAGGATTAGTAAAAAAGCCTTAACAATGGCTATCCACAAAATATTTCACTAATTTATTTTATATCAAAAAAATTTGTGGGGGGGAGTACCCACCCCCACCTGAGGGATGGCCTTTGGCCATCCTCCTAATTAATGAAGGGTGACCTCCGGTCACCGTCCATTTATGTCTATGCTAATAGCAGCCAAAGCCCAGAAACCTCAATATAATAGCGTGACACCGCACTGCTTCCCTGGGACCTTGCTTGACACTGCTTCGCTGTGACACCGCTTCACTGTGACGCCAAAGCCAAAGGAAGTAGGATGACAACAACCAATGGCAGGAGTGTTACCGGTAGCTCAGTGCTACTCTCGCAAGAGCAGTAAACATCACTATGTTAAAAAATACTAATTACTCTGTCAGATGGTAAGAAAATTCAATTACATTTTCAGACATCGTGCAACTGGCTTGCCAACATAACCTGTCAATATGAAGCACTGAATAAATAGTTTCGAAAATATTTGTAAGAATTATAGCTTCACAATTTTAGGATGCCCCTTATTTACAAGTAAGCTGAATCTGCGTTCATAAACTTAGTTTATCATTCAATCCTCTGACAAAAATCTAGGTTTAGTTCTAGGCTTAGTCAAATCTAGGCGTATATACATCATGCAATGCAGTATGAATTTAGTAAGATTATCTGCAAGAGTTTAATGATTGATATGGGATGTTTCTGTAGTTAAATTTTAGTTTTATCTGTAGAAAATTGTATGTATATATTGTATATGTATGAAAATTATATGTAAAAATTTCTATAGAAATCTTTATAAATATTTCTATTGAAATCCGATTAGAAATTATCCTAACATTGGTAACTGTTTTCTGAGATTCGGTCATCATTAATTGTTATCTAGAGGCCTAATTTGGCATTGTCGTTTTGTATTCATGAAAGTGCGACTTTATTTGGTGTAAGTTAAGCCATTGATAGTGGTTTCAATCTTGCTCGCAGTGGTTCTAAAATTTCTGATTTTGGGGCTCATCATTCCTGACAGCCTACTGAATTTGTGAAATCATAAGTTATAGTAAAGAATCATGAATAATTTTCAATATTTTGCTGTTTGTGCTAATAACAGGTTGTTAGAGAAAACCATATTTCAGACAGTAGGCCTATATATCGCAAGGTCAGATACAGTAGGTCTACATCTGATATTAATATCGAGTGTCGGCATTATCTAAATTATACTGAATAGAATGATATTGAACAAAATTATTGGATTAGGCTTACAGCAATGTTGTCGTATAAGTGCTGGCACTGCTGGTACGAAATTGGAATTATCAAGAATATTATTTTTACGACTCTTGATAATCGGTAGCTTAATTGTAATATCAAGCTTAGTTTTGTCGTACTCTGTGTGCAATCTTAATCCAGTCACTGTATCTCTAAGCAAGATCAACGCCGAGTACGTTGTGCCAAATATCGTTCACTTCATCTGGTTCGCGCCCAACTCAGCAAAGCAGATGACATTTGTTAACTACATCAGCATACTCAGTGCACACAGAATTCACAAGGCAGACAGTATCTACCTACACTACAATCATCTTCCCAGTGGTCAATGGTGGGAAGCACTGAAACAAGAAGTCAATATTACTTTACTTCAAAGGAAACCTCCTACAGAAATCTTTGGTCAGCGATTGGCTCATGTACATCACATCGGTGATATCGCTAAGCTTCAAATTATGATGGAATATGGAGGAATATATCTTGATTACGACGTTCTGGTAGTTGGCAGCCTAGACTATCTGCGGAAATATAATTTAACTTTAGGTAGAGAAAATACGTCAAAGTTTATAGCTGGGATAATAATTGGCAATAACGATTCCGAATTCTTTCGTTTGTGGTACGAATCGTATAGAAATAATTATTGGCCTACGTATTGGGACTATAACTGCGCTAAAGTTACTTATAAGATATACAGAAAAAGACCTGAATTAGTCCATGTAGAACCATATAAACTAACCACGCCGGACTGGACTAATAGACGGGATCTGTGGGACAATATCATAGACTGGCATCAACTTTATGTCATTCACATCATGGGACATGGTGGATATCCAAATTTCACTCCAGACAATATAAAGGGAATAAACAGTACATTTGGACAGGTTGTGAGATATATTTACTATGGTAAATGGGATATCATTAAATAAGAATAATAATATTAGCCGGTGGCGGTAGTCTAGTAGTTACCGTGGTACGCTGAAATGTATGATGACTGAAGAGTCCTGGATCCAGATCAGACTGCAGAAAAATAATTACGTCACGTACCGGTACTGGTTAATCTTGTATCAAGGCTTGATTAATTAGTGCGCTAACAAGCTTAATTAGCGGTGGCTTTAGGCTTTGTAGTGCTACCATTCTACGGCAATGGTACGATTAACCAGTGGGACGACAGACTACACAAATACGATACCAAAAACAGAAATTGAAAAGGAAACCTTGTAAAATACGGGCGTTTGACACCTGTGTAAATTAAGGAAGATAGAAAAATTAATACTAAATAAATGACAAATCATGAGAACACGAGTAGGCTAGGCTAGTAATGTAATCTGCTGTGTTCGCCGGATGGCGAGAAAGTCGAGATTCGTTACCAAATTCGATTAGCCAAGACATTCGTTACCAAATTTGATAAGCCATTGCAGTCGATAGAGCATATCTTTTTCTATTTTTTCCCACACATATCAGCCGCACGAGTGAAATGTTTACAGGATTTTCTTTGTTAACTTCTGCTTCTTTTTTGTTTTTTGTATTATCTTCCGTCTTACTGGTCAATCGTAGCTTTGCCACGAAGAGCGCACTAATGCAGCAAGCGCAAATACATAATGAACCAGTACCGGTGGAGTTATATTAGGTCGCCAATTCCTGCAGTTTGATCAGGATTTGAATCCATGACTTGGATTCAATCATCTTACGCTTGAGCGTAGCACGCTGATCAGGCTACAGAGTCCTACCGCTGCCTGTAAATTAACACCACCAACTCCTGCTATTATAGCAATTGATAGTCAATATTTTTATTTTAGTCAACATCCGGCGAAAGCGCGGTCCATTTAGTGACGGAACCATGAATTTTTAAAGGGGTGGGGAATTTTTGATTTACTTACATTTTTGAAGGGGGACAGGTTAAATTAAGGTTAATCAAGGAGGGGGGCTAACTTTGCGAATGTATTTAAATGGGTCAAACTAATTATTTTCAATTTGAGGGGGCCATGGTCCCCCGGCCCCCTCAGGTCGAGGGGCTAATGGGTCATGACCCCTTTCCCTAATCCGCGCCTGGATCCATTTAATATATATTGCTAATTTCTATTTTTGGTTTGTTTTCTAATTAGGCGTAATAATTATTTTCGGTTGATATTCGGTTTATGATATTATTACTTTGCTAAACAAAGCCTCAGTTATAATATGGACCTAAATGCAAGTCATCATTCTTATTGATATTTTGCAGTCTGTTTGTTGCACAGTGACATTTAACGAATTAATGACGACATTTTAAGAGCATCTCATATGTAATATCATTAAATAACAGAATTCGATCAGTATGTAACGGTTGATAGCTGAATTTGATCAGTATTTGTCGTAAAATAAATTTGAAAAGAATGGTATAAAGTTGAATGACCTTAACAAGTAACCAGGGGCACATTGAATCAGTATGTTCTGTAGTATCGTCGATGATAGGTGCTATTTACGAAAGATCTTTTAAATAGCCTACAGCTGTACAGCAAGTGATTTAGAATATTTTCAAACTAAAAGATTGGTATTACATCCTAGGTAGATATTGCTGATATTGCAAACATGGGTTTGAACCAGGTAGTTCTGTGTATGTTGTTAAACTGTTATCACTAAGCCAAAGTGACATAAGATGCAATCAATCAATGCGAATTTAACGTCCGTTTCATTATCTGACGACTACATCAGGGACGTCTCCAACAACACTAAATAAATACAATGATTATAGGCACAATTAATTTTTTTATAATTCTGAACAAGAACAACATTTTCTCTTAAATAATTAATCAATCAAACAAGTAGCATGAAATAACGTAAAATGTAATAAATAGTACAATTGGGAATAATTTTGCGCATCTCTTACAAGACACATTACAAGACACATCCGCATGTGGGTCGATTAACTGGAAGCAATTAGTGTAATAGGTGACTGCTTAAGACGATTGGCAGGTAAAGACGGGTCTGGCATATGACAGTAAAGGATCCAAAGTAAGACTGGCAAACTGGCCGCTAGATTAATGACAATTGTCAATTGTGTGTTGAAAGCGCTAGAAACGGTATCAACTCCTCACTAGGAGTCGGTATTAACTAGGTGGCACCTTCACCTTTACTACATACAAGAAAGACAGATTTTCATTACATACTCATTCTCATAATTGTTTTCAGCATACAAAAGTAATAGTAGTAACATTATCAAATTATTAAAACTCTTAACATACTAGACCTGACTGTCATTTTAACTACAATAAATAAAAACAGTAACCTCCTAACATCACAATGGCGTCAATAACATTATAAACAATATTAATGACAAAGCTTACCACATTTCTACTACATTCCATAGACTGATGACGAAGTCAGGGACTTATCAAACGATATATTTACATTGCGATTCTATAAATAATCATAATTTTCAACATGTGTTGTAATATTATAGGTGGGAGTATAAATACAGTACAATAAAATCTACAATAATCATAAAAACACTGAACTATTCAGAACGTCTTAAAACTAGGAAAACACACAAAACGACTAATCACACTGCTAATACAAAGTTCTAATCGATTACAAATTATACTCCTAATACAGTGTCCAACGTCAAAAAATATTTAGGTTACTAAAAGAATTGCTGTTAGTTGTTGTTGTTGCTTAGCCTGGCTGTTAGCTGTGCTGCCAACAACCTCCGTCAACATTATTTTGTATTGCTGTTATATTGCTGTTAGTCAAGTGTTGTACAGTATTGTATTATTATGCTCATAGTCGGTTAAAAAAAGATTCTCATTGGGTTGTCTAGCCCTTTTATTGTCGAATAATTTATAATATTACAATACAGGGCTTAATATCAATTATCACTTTTACTTTGGATTCAGGGTACAAAATCATTTTCACGTTTTAATATATATTTCTACAGTACTTTAATTAACAGTGAATGCAGTCTATCGTTACTATCTCATTACTTTGTTATATATTTCAACATATTACTTTTAATTCAGAGTGCCTCTTTACTTTTAAAACACATTACTTTCTGATAGAACTCTACATGGCACTTTAAAGTGTCCCTTTACTTTTCAAACTATCACATTACTTTCTTATCGGTTTCTCAGCGACACTGGACTTTGATCTCTTGTTCTGACGGCTGTTCAAATCAAAATCATCGGCTGTATCCTGAGTGTTGCACGTTTCAAACGTCTCCTTCTATCAACAATACAATACAATGAAGATTTAACGTCCGTCTCCTCACTCAAAGGCAACGTCAGGGACGTCATCACAGATAATTTAATCGTCTAACAACTTTCACATAACAATATATTGCAATACAATACAATGAGGAATTAATGCCAATTTTCTCACCTGGAGGCCACGTCAGTGGCCTATCCTGCTAGATACTAGCTTTTCAGTATCACACGAACACATTATTTCTTATTTTAGTTTTTAAGTTAACTATGATATCTAAAATATTCACCAGGAATGAACAAATATGTATTAAACTCGAAATTTGACCTTTTAATCTATTATGTTATTGAATAAAACACCAAGCTGACGATAAGCTTACACAACATCATGTGCTTTAATCGATCGGTCAATCAATCGATCAAACAATGAATCCTTAAAAAACAATAAAATAATAAAACAATCCGTATTTAATATCATTCATCAATTCTTTTTTGGACAAAGCTTACTAATTAACTTGCAACATTCTTCTGTCTTCAATTAATCAAATAATAGACACAGTATTTAATAAAATTATTCATTCGTTAAATATGTCAAATGGATCTAACTAAATCATAATCAGCAATATGAACTTACAGAATTAGCCGTAGAAACTTGTTGACGCTTCACTCCAGCCTTTGTCTGCTGTTGTTTCTTGTTGTTCTGTCTCTGAGATGAAGGTTTCTCCTGCTCATTCTTGTTCTGCTTCTTGTTGCCAGTCTTCGTCGCCTGCACAGCTTTGGTTCTATCACCGGCCACATCCTACAATATTACATCAGCCTAATCAGTTTCTGATTGATTGATTGATGTCGATGGCACAATTCCTGATGAGGATTAGAATGAAGATTTAATATCGTACATCACAAAACACCTCTTTCAATGCACACAAATGCAAACAACACTTACTACAATTTACTTCTGGAACAATCATTGCGAGGCTGCGAAGCTGCTGGATACCTGGCGGCGAGTCATGGAAAAGCCCTCTCAATGACAAAGACAGAGGGGGTCAGCACCACGGCTGGTCGTCGGGATGGGCAACAACAACAACATGAAGATTTAATATCGTCTGATTCATTGATTAATTGTCGTTGTAAATTATATTCATCTATTCTTAAGGAAAGCACCAAATAGATCACATCGATATTAAATTGAATACTAAAGAAATTTAGTATTTGCAAAATCATTATAATTATTAATCAGGTAGCATGAATATGCCATTGTTGTTGTTGTCCACCCACGAGCCTAACCGAGAAGCTGATCACCATCCTCTTACGCATCCAGAAAACGGTTCGGTGCTTGCCACTAGGTCTTTAGCAGATACTTGTTGTTTGCACTGTGTTGTGTGGTTTTGCCAAACATAGACCTACACTGCATAGGGAACTACACCCTGTTCGATAAAAACCGAGACCGCTTTATGTTTATGATTTTCTACCAAAGTAATACTGTGTTTCCTTTGAAATTTGGCTTGCATCAACACGAGCCCATTTGTGATAAATGCTGAAAATTTCAGGAGATTTGGAAGCATACTCACTGAAATATTGCATTTGTGCGTGGTGCCTAATAATGCCGTGATTCCCAATATGGACTGAACACCGAGTGAACAGTATATAGAATGCTGTATGGGTTAGCGACATCGGTAGCGTGTTCGGCTCAGAGGCAAGTGACTCAGGATCGAATCCCAGGTCAATCGACAAGAAAATAAAAGAAACCAGGGTGTCAGGATGATGATTCGATTATCTACGATGTATGTCATTGTGCGCTATAGAAAAGGTAAAGGTAGATAATCATGAGTGAAAAAAAGTTAGCAAAAAACCAAAAAACCTCACCTTATGAATATCAATGTATATGTTAAATATGTGCGGTTGTCATTTGTAAGCAAGGTACGAAAAAATACAAAAACAGCATAAACAGTAAGCATACTATGTAATGTACTATATTATGCTGTTCTGTCCATATTGGGAAGCATGACCTTACCTAGGCAACTCGCGCAAAATGCAACTTCTCAGCGAGCATAATTCCAATTCTCCTGAAATTTTCAACATTTATCACAAATAGGCCTTTGTTGATGCAAGCCAAATTTCAAAGGAAACACACTATTACTTTGCTAGAAAATCAGAAACATAAAGCGTCTCGGTTTTTATCGAACACGGTGTATATATAAGGTGTATGCCTTCTCCTCAGTTAATACATTTGCTAGTGCGTTCTGGTGTTATAGAACATCACCTAAGGGTGAGGAATAGGACGCAAATTCTTCAAATTATTGTATTATATTGTAAATGGTGATGCATGCTTGATTGATTTGATATTATGTTTATGGGGTACTAGAGCATACTAATTATTACATCAGCATTTACAAAAGTAGAAAGTATAAACACACCTTGTTCTCCTTGTTCTCTGTAAGCTCAAGTCTGGATGTCTGCATTGTTATCTCATCATGGGGCTACGAAACACATCATAATAACTTAGAAATGGCGCTCATAGAGTCACAACACTAACATTTAAATCTCTATCTATTCATTCTAAGTCATCAAATTTCACTCCTGAATTCTATTTCATAAATATTGATCTTTGACAAGTCTTTATGAAATAATATAAGGACATAAAATGTTAGAATTAATGTCACAAGTATATATCACAGTAAATGAATAAAAAGTATCACAGATTTTATCATCTGAATTTATATGTAGGGCCCAAATGCAGAGAAAAAAGCTAAAGAAAATAATATGCCACATAAATTGACATTACTGTATATGGCCTAGAGTAAATTAATTTACTAATTTCGCAAATAATAATTTTAAAATAATTTAAGTAGCATTTGCCAATTTCCTTGAATAGACAATAACACAAAAATGGAATTTTAGAAAATTCCTATCTAGGTATGATTTATCCCAGCAAATTAACATTGTCTTCAAGTGATTAGTTAGTATAGTGAACTAACGGTATTGTCAGATCCAGGCAGACCAAAGTGATTAGGAATGAGTTTAGAACACACACGAGCAACGTCTATAGAGTACAGCTTCCTACAAAACATCATATACAATATTAAAAACCTAATAAAGCATTTATATGATTGATTTTATGTCCCTGACATCGTCGTCAGAGGATGAAATGAACGTTAAACAAAAATTGATTGATATACAAAAATTGTACCTGAAGGCATCATAAACTTAAACATCTAGCTAAGGTACATTATGCATTATTATAGAAGCATACAGTATTTATAGTATGGGTTTAACGTCCATTACATGATCCGATGACGATAACAGAGAGGTTTCAAACAGAACAAGCAAAACCTAACTGGTCCACTCAAGCGCAGTCATTCTGGTAACTCCTAAATTTTTCAATCAATATATGTAAATAAATAAAACACCAACTTTTCAGATCAATAATTATAAAGAAATACAGAAGACCCACCTCTGAAATTAAATTATCTCTAGGAAAATAAGGCATACAAACTATACAGTTATATGCCATGGACTTGCCATGCAGCGGTGCAGACAGAGAGAGAGAGAGAGAGAGAGAGAGAGAGAGAGAGAGAGATAGAGTAGTAGTAGTAGTAGTAGTAGTATTAGTAGTAGTATTTTATTAGCAATTTCATTGTGACATACGCACAATGTTACAAGCTAGACATACACATAATATATACAATATAACAATAATAAATCCTAAATTAGAAGCAGATAGTTTCCTAATCCTAAATTAGATTACATTAGTTTCCTAATCCTAAATTAGTTTCTAATCCTAAATTAGAGCAGATAGTCTTTCTATAATGGAGCTTAACACAGTGATAGGGGCCTATTCTAAAGAGAGAGAGAGAGAGAGAGAGAGAGAGAGAGAGAGAGAGAGAGAGAGAGAGAGAGAGAGAGAGACTAACTGTAGCTCATCAGTAGTCTGGCTATCATTAGAAGAAGAGCTGAGTCCGCCCTCAGCCTGCAGTCTGCCTATGATGCCCTTAGCAAGCTTCTTAGTGGTGCCGAGACGCTGCACGATGTCCTCTAGTGTCACAGGCAGCTCAGTGCCTTCAGCCTCGATTGACACTGCTTTCAGCATCCTCCTCCATAGGCACAGCTTCTGCTCAATCAATCAATCAATCAATCAATTTGAAGCTAAGTATTTATAAGACACAACAATTTACACAGAGTGATAACTGAAAGAAAATATACTAAATGTTATAAGAAAGAGACAATTACGACTTATTTTACTTGTAAATGACAACCATTGAGTAAAAAGTATAACCGTAAACGTAGAGATAGCAAGAAGCTTCAAACAGAGATAATGAAGAAACTATTGCAACAATCCTTTAAGTCTGTAAGAAATAGAGATGATAATTATGAGAAATGATAAGCAGTGATAACCTGCACAGCAGCTGAACTCATGCCAACCAGTGAGGGGTCAGTAGGTGGCACTGTCTCCTTATCAGATCTCTCCTTCTACACACACATTACATCAATACATTACACTATATTACATCACATTACATAACACTATAGTACATAACATTATAACATTACAATAATTATACCGTACGTCATGCTATACTTATCTTGCCCATTGGAGTGCTCAGTGAGCATGATTGCTGGCTGCCAGTAAGAATATAATTTTATTAGTTTACTGCACTTGCAGCAAGTTGCTGCATTAGTGCGCTCTTTACGGGAAAGATATGATTAACCAGAAGGACGGCTGACTATATAAATATCAAAATAGAAGCTAAGAAAGGAAACTCTGTAAACAGTGCAGCTGTCATGTGAAAAAATAGCATAATAAAGTACATTGAACCTGCCATTTGACAGTGCATTTAAGCTAAAAAGCTGAAGCCGAATTTAAAGACAGTTTAGAGAAATATTGGCTACATCAGTCATTGGGCGACCCCTGGGATTCGAACTGTGATTCTATGGAACCCAAGTCGGACACTAAAACGATGTGCTAACTGGCTCACTAGAGTGAGGGAAAGTATAATACAATGCTATAATACAATGCTAATGCTATAATTCTATTATAGTAAAGCTGTAGAGCTAATTTAATGTCTGTTTCCGTATCCAAGGATACAGTCAGAGAATGACACATCTGGGACTCGAAACAGTGGCCTTTTGCTTATCAAGCAAGCTTTCTACCGACTAGGCTATCCAATCGGGATACAAAGTAAATATAAAGTGAGTTACCTGAGCACAGGTGAAGCAGAGATGTATCTGTGGAGCCCGATGTTGATCAAACACTTTGAAGCAAGCTCCATGCTGCCAGCACTTACATGACGAGCACAGTAACATCAATCCATCGTTCTACACATCATACAAAGTGCAAGATATCATCACGGTCAAACACTTTTAAGCAAGATCCATGCTCCCAGCAATTACATGAAGCGCACAGTAACATCACCCCATCGTTCTACACATCATAAAAAGTACTAGATATCATCATGGTCAAACACTTTGAAGCAAATTACATGCTCTCAGTGGTTTCTTAGTGCGCACCATCATGGTATGATGGTGCGCATAACATGGTGCACAAAGCACTCCCTCTACAATAAAATATACAATATAATAAACAGCATAGTAAAAAATATAACCAATGCCGAATTTTATTAATTATCTTTAATAAAACGTAATTTAATCAGTTTCATATCCGGAGTCGTAAAACCATGAAACTATAGGCCTATATTTAGCAGGAAATGGCGGATTCGAGTTTTCAATCATCTCACTATCTATAATATTATCAAGGTAGGAAACTGACAGTATATTCAGCTTTAGAGCTTTTTCACTTTAAAAGAATCGATACAATGATATTTCAAATCAAGCACACAGCATGTCCAAGAATATAAATATTAGAAGGAAAATGAAGATCATTTGATGCAGGTTAAGACAAATAATTAGCGAGACAACAATGTGTTTTAGACCAATGGGCTGCTCAAATTCCAGACTTGCAGCGGTTAGGCTGCTACCTCAGTTTTGATATTGGACAACCGGCTACTTGAACTTGTACTGCTCACTTAACGCTACTGTCGCTTTTGAATACAGCGGCTTTTTATAATATTCTTGGTTTGATGGTCACTGAAGAAATCGTTAGGCTGTAAAACTGATATTAAATTCGACTTTAGCTTTAATTGATTGATTGAACAATGAGAGAGATGGTTAGCAGACAATGCATGACACACCTCGTTGAATCCACAGGTGCAGCGTATTCCATCCTTCACACTACCTACCTCCTTCTCCTCGTCTCTCTTCTCAGAATCTAAATAATAACAGAAACATTAATTTATAAATAATAATAAACAATACAATATATTATATAACTAGAATTTACATAGTCTTGATCGTTGCTTAATAATTTAAAAACTACTCGTCAGAAATTGTTAAAATTTTGCAGCAACTTTACACAACATAATACCGATGAATTAACAAAATCTTATATTCATAGCATAGTTATTTTTGGATATAGTCACCACTGCACACAATAAACTTCTCTTATTGGTTTCGCCAGATGGCCAGAACGTGGTTTGTCTGTAATGTCACTTCTGCCACCCTTAAAGTCGGTCAGCCAGACACACGGATAACGAAGTGCAGATTCTCTATAAACTTTTTCTACTATATCACTGATTTCCCTGCAGATATACCCTCTTTCATAAGAAATTCAATTACAGTTTTTTCGAAATAGGCCCAAAGGGCGTTTATTCAATTAACTGGTTTTTTTCTCTCAAATCCTCTGATCATATCTCATATCAGCCAATTCCTCACTCTTCTGTATGCCAGTGTCTCGACTCTGTTCCTGTGCTCTTCTTCTCCAAATCCCACTATGCTTCCCTCAGCTTCTGCTCTACCCGTCAT
>JAQFZF010000774.1:0-16007 GCA_034695365.1 Enchytraeus norvegicus | reverse complement strand
ATCCGGAATTTTGACCTGAAAATATTCCCCCCCCCCTCAATTATTTAGGTGTCGTAAGTTGCGCCAGCTGCTATATGGATTGGACGCCCCTGTGAACAGTGGAAAAAGTTACGCTCACCACAAATTCCATATTATTATGTAGTAGGACTACCGTGTAGTAGGACTACCGTGTAGTAGGACTACCGTGTAGGACTATTATGTAGTAGGACTACCGTGTGCAGAGGTTGTCACGCCATTTTCACAAATTTATCAGATTTCGAGTTATGCTGGCTAACTTAAGGTCAACATTTCCAGAAATATTCTATTACTTGAACTTCTACATGTAGATGCTCATTGGGAAATTCTATCCCACACATTATTACGAGTCACGCACAACATGGCCTACTGAGTTGTTGACAACTGTAGCCCTCCTAAAGCTAGAATTGAGCACGAATTTGTACTACAACCCACAACCGTGTTGTTAACAAATAGCCTAAATATAAATTCTCAATGCCACCCACTATCACGATGTGTATTGTCCTCCTTCCATCCGCCTCCGCACATGACAGTCTAGACGCACTTTTTTACAAAAAATGCAAGGAGAGAGAAATGACTAAACAAAAGAATAGCGCCAGGTTGTCTGGAGGTTTATCATGTGTAGGACCTGCGCTGGCAGCATTGCTGAGCTATGAGATGACAATGTACGATTAATCATGGAAGATTGGTAGATTAGTGGGTGGATTGGTAGCTATTATTACAAAGGTGTTGACTGCTACAGAAGACTCCGAAGGTAACCGTCAGTCCGACGTGTTGCGCTAGCAACCTAATCATTGATAACATTCGAAATCTGTGGCTTCAAAGTGATTTGAATTGGGATCAGCTCCGTGACGACACTCACACTGTGAGTAGGCCTATAGGCTACCAGCATAAACAATCTATCATCATAAGGAAGAATTCACCTGAAATCGATGGAGCAATGTCCATATCTATTATTATTGTCTAGATTTGAGTTGTATAAATGCAATGAGTACAACATTAAAATATAATCAAGTCAGCTTGAAGCTATAGCATAAGTCACGTAATCCTCTAGATGTTTTCTCTACTTTCAATCCCAACTTAATTTAGCTCAGACGTGAAGACATTAGACTTCTATGTATGTTTTGCACCGAGTCTCCTACAGGGAATCGAATCTGTCGAATACGGGCGGAATACACTCAGAAATTGAGGCTTATCGCTTCTCTATTAGAGAGCTTATAGAGATGAAGTTACATCTGATTCACAAGCCACCTTCAATTCACAAGTTCCCTAAGTCTCTCGCTCAAACTCATTTCTGTTGATTTGACTTAATAACTTCACATTATATCTCTCAGTTTTAGTTTGGGTATTTGCCTACAGATTTCGACTTGTTTAGAACTTTTATTTCCGGAGATTTAGAAATTCACAGCGCATCTTTATAAATTTACATCGGCAGCTCTTTCTCTCTCTCTCTCTCTTTCTCTCTCTCTCTCTCTCGCTCTCTCTCTCTCTCTCTCTCAATCACTCCCTATCTCTCTAATTGAATTAATATCATTCTTATTAAAATCAAATTATACATACTATCTCAAATATAATTGTATAGTTTGAATGTCACATTTTCTTCATGAAATTATTTTGTTTTCTGAGGTGTATCGTTACCCTTCCTCATTGACTTCGCTACCACGGTTTTTACAAATGATTCTACAAAACACGTGCAGCTTTCGGCTGGTCCATTCTCAAGTCTTCCAGAGCCCACAAGGTCAAATTATATTCCACTCAGGCTTAGAGAGACTTGCCGCAGTATGCTACTTTCTGATCAAGATAACAGGAGGTCATACGTACATATATATTTGCATGTATAAAGGAAGAGAAATTATAATAATAAGTATTATATTTTGTATTTCAAACCATTGGAATCATCACCCGCCTACAATACTAATCAATTCCATACTGCTATTGCTAAATGAAACTCAAGATATAGAATATATTCTGAGCATGAAATAACAACAATTTAGTTTTCTCTATTCATTATGAGCTCTGTTATATTGGACTCAAATTTCAGTCAAATCAGGACATGAATTTAGCTTATTTAAACTTATGCTGTTTCACAAGTTGACCATCCATCTACAGGAAAAACAAGTTTATATTGTGTCACTGTAGTCCAGCAGTTAGATTTCATAGGAGCAATTGATTGAACAGTCATGGATTCAAATCCAGGTCACTGTACAAATGAGAACGCCAGCACCTTTGAGCACGGGTGCATGGGTGACATAAATATAGAAAAAAGGAAACAATGTAAATATATGCGTATATCTTATGTGAAAATATAACAAGAACACTTTGAGTATCGAAACTGTAATTAACTTTTGATGTACACTATTTTGCAGATCTCTCTTATTTTAAATATAATACAGAAGTATTCTATTATACAGCTGCATAATATTAGCCTGTACTAAATACATTGATGAATTTTTCACAACTTAGTATATTTGTCAACGTTTTAAGATAGAAAACTGCCTGCAGGGTTCCGTGTATACTTTTAAATACAGAAATGTAACTGCGTTCAATCCTTCTATAACTTTACGGGCGAATTAACCCATTATACAGAAATGTAATTTTCACATATTTTTTCCAACTTTACACGTGAATTATCCATTATGAAATCTCTGGTGGTTTACCTCGGTAGGGTATTATCTGCTTAACACTGCTCTAGAGCCGCATCAAATCTTCAATACATTTCTATTAATATAAGGCTTCTTACAGACTTCATCAGGCACCAGATGTTCTGTGGCTATTATAGAACATTCTATTACATTTTAATACATTTCTAATCTGTATAAATCATATACCGTAGGAATATTGGATTTGACAAGATTATAACCATATTTCATTTGGCTTCCTAAGGAGATGTGGTATTCATATACAATGATATACAACTTTATATTACAGGTAATGTATAGCATCCTAACATCGTGCTGGATCCTGCAAATATAAGAAAAGAAAAATCGAAAGTTGCACTTGTTTCGTAGAAGCCGACTAACGCAGTGCAGTCACTGGTTAAGGAGACCCCTCAGAAAGTAATTGTTTTCAAGAAAATATGGCATACAAACTCTACAGTTGCATGCCATGGACCTGCCGTTACTCAGTGCACTGAGAGAGACAGAGGGAGAGAGAGAGAGGGAGAGAGAGAGATAGGGAGAGATTGTATCGTAACGCAGAGACAGATTATGACAAGTCTACTTAAAAAGTTTAGCCCCCCTCGATTTGAAAATTATTGTAATTTAACCCATAAAAACACCTATCCTGAACCCTTGCCCCTCCCCTCGATTAGCATCGATTTGACCTGCCCTCCCCTCGAAAAAATGCATGTATTTTGCCTCCCCCCTCAAAAATTCATAAATCCGAAACTGCACTACCGCACCGCTTTTAGTATAATTACTATGTGCTTCTCAAGCAACGCAATTTGCACTTTGCTCATTTTTAGACTTTATCATTCTCGATAATTTTATATTACGGTCAATATCGACTAATAAATCGTTTAGTAAGTAAAGTCTTATAACATTTCATTATTATAATTTAATATTTAAAGGCTTAAGGTCCGTTTTCTCGTCCAAGAATGACATCAGGGATGTCGTAATACTATATTGAAACTATACAATAATAATATTACCGGTACTTTATTGATTTATTGGTTTATTGTTAATAATTAATTCAACGTTAATTTGGCACCCGAATGGTTACATCAGTGACGGGTGAGTCCCGAGACTCGCCCGTCGTTGTACCTATGTAACCCGATTCAGACGATTAAACAACAGCGTCGTTGATCCAGTCACTGTATCAATAGGAATTACGGAATTGCTTTTAAAAGTATCATCCAATCTGTAACCTTAGAAATAGTCCATCCATAATTCATCCTAGATATAATGCATTGTCCGGATTCGATTACTTATTATGTAAGAATAAGTCCAGACAAATCCACGCATTATGACGTCATCTATTCTATGCTCATAGATTATTAATTATAGAGGACATTGTCTGGACGGAAATATGAATCTTGATGCCATTAAATGTGCACCGAGGGGTCAAAGTTACCCTCTACCCTATAAGCGAGCCAGGGACGAAATTAAGGGTGTGGATGGAAGGCCCTCTCTTGACCTGACGGGGATCGGGGTAGGGGCCATGCCCCACGATTTGGAAGTTAATGTAATTTGACCCAATTAAATACCAACTTTGGACCCCCACAACTCGATCGACCACGATTTAACTTTCCACGAGCTAAAAGAAATGTATGTTTAACGAGCACCCCCCCCCCCCCCAACCCTTTAAACAATTATTTTTCACATAAACCCTCACATGGCTTTATGTGCCATTGCTACACGGGTATCCAGAGTTTGACGACTAAACTTTATGATTCGTGAAATTCAACCGTTCCGCCCTTAACGCGTCGAGAATCCGATTAATGGTTATACATCATCGGTGCATTCCTCCATAACTTTTTGATTTTAATAGTCAACCCCGGAGTACTACAACTATTCTGAGTTTTAGCAACATGAGAAAGCTTTTAGCGGCAAATTAAGGATATGCCAACAAGAATAAATTATTAATTTTTCTAGAGATATTGTGCATTTTTTCTAACTCGAGAGTCCTCTGATTTCTCAGTAAATGCAATTTTTGGCTGCATGTGGACTTCATTGTATCTAATTTTCTTCACAGTCTATTTCAATGAGAACATTCCTGAAAACTTATAATTATACATTTGTTACTCTGATATAATTGCTATAGTTTTCTTGCTATAAAACATAACAGACGTCATATTTCCAGCCCGTAATTGGATACAAGCAATTAGAAAAAAGTCTAACCGAAAACTATGCTTGTTTTTTAAAAGAGCCGACTAACATAGATACTGCGGAAAGCAACTGAAAACCACCTAAATCGCCATACATTCCCTTGTTGGTAGCGGTTGCGCTCACAAATGAGCGAGCTGATAAGGAAGAGAAGTAATTTTTGCCTTGGGCCTACCATCTACCTGGGCACTATAGATCGAATAGACCCATCTCTTGATCTATAAAAATTAAATGTCATATGTTTCATCTTGCTCAACTGGCATTATGATATGCTTAAGCCAAGACGTTTGGATGCCCATTTACTGGCATTTAGCCTTGCTTATCCTTGAGCAGAACCTTCATCGATTCATTGCTTATTGGAAAAAAAATCGTTGACAATGTTGAGTTAATTCAGTCACAACGACTTCATCTTTACCACCATATACATTTAATGATTATATACATAAATTATAATTATAATTATATTATATACAGTGTACGCCTAAGGGGCCCCCATTGGGAGGGGGAGGGGGATGATGGAGCGGCTCGCTCCAAGATTGATTCTGTAGGGAGGGGGGTAGAGTTAATACAACCTAAAATGAAGAGCTTGGGGGTACCATCATATATTTGACTTTTTTGGAGGGGACGCTCCATCAAGCTTGGGGGGGGATGGGGGCCCCTGGTACACCTCAACTATCATGATGAAATATGCCCAATTTAAATAAATTATTTACCAGACTATCCTGAGCAATATATAGTAGAGCTATAATTATAGTACATTTAGGCAAATCGGCAGAACTAGGCCCTTCATGTTTTCTGATATCAGTTGAGGCCTGCACTAAACCAATAATAGCATCGTCACGATCAAATAATATAAAACTCTGTGATATTAAACGTGAAAGATATGACATAGCGACAAGCAACGCATTTCACATGATGGCTTCACAATAATTGTTGATGCTCATTATGTTCACAGAATTTAGGATCTTGACCTTTTGAGTATTGACAGTTTTATTCGAACGTGAAAAATCGCATGAAGTTGTGTCAATCCTATCATTAAACACGGATGGACACTAAAATACAAAAAGTTTAGGATTTCGTGATTCGTATCCTCAACAAATAGGGCCTAGAGAATAATGATGACACTGCATGGGTGATATAGGTTGAGCATCAAAACGTGATTTCATGACTTTTGGAGCAATGAAAAAACAATAACAATCGTTTATCCACCCTGGCCAAATATTATTATTCATGGAAATTGCTGAAAATGTATTGCTCTGCCTACTGCAGCTTTTGTTACTGATAAAGTAACCACGTGGAAAACGAAGTTAAATCACAACATTTGATCGACTAGGGCGCATAGATTGTGACAAATTTGGATCAATCAATGCTAAAATCAATAATTATTGGCTTTATTATTTCAGAGAGGTGTTGATACTGGATAGAATGACAGTTTTATTATCATATTAAGAATTAATATAGGCCTTAGGTCAGGTGCGGATTTTAGAGGTGGTGGAGCCATGACCCCCCTCGATTTTAACTATTTGATAGTGTGTGCATTTAACCCGCACACTTTGCTATTTGCCCCCTCCCCACCGCTCGATTTAGACCTGGCCCCTCGATTTTACCTGGTTTATCTAGATAAATATAAATAACTTGACCCCCCTACCTTAACAAATCATAGATCCGCTACTGCCTATGGTAACATTGAAATTAACTGTTTATAAAATATTACATAATATGATAAATATATATTATATGTCATATAAATATATAATATAATCTCAATTATCAAGGCAAATGGTTAGCCAGAATTTCAATTTTTATGTAGGCCTATATAACGCTTTTATCCTCAATTCAGTCAGTTAGGATATTTCACAGCTAATCGTGATCGATGCATGAATTAATGATGTTGATACATGAAGCATTTTATTTTTGAGGCATGGATTAAACTACTATACCTAATCTTTTTGCTTAAATACAAAGCTCGCTAACCACTTCACCATATGATGTGATGCTGAAAAGTCAGGAAGAAGGTTTTCTCAGTTGGAAGAAATCTACGGCAATTGAAATGTGCGGTAAATTTGATTTACGTGGGAAATTTCGCAGAGAAACGGGAAAGAAGCTAGGACTAAGTGCAAATTAGGGAAAGGAAATTTGCCTGCAAGTAATTAGGTCAGCCGTACACAAGAGTGCCAGATGATTCAGTCGAATCAACTGTATCAGCTATTTTCTATTGAGTGCGATGTTATAAATCTATATCAGTTTGATGTTCTTTCTTATCAATTTTGGATGCAATGTAGGCTACTAAATATTTCACGAATTAGCAATTATTATTATACTGGTGAAGAGATTATTTTAGAAACGTTTCAATGCCAGGTCTTGGATGACTGATGTACGTGTAATACGTCACATCGCTGATTTGTTGAACTTTACTGTTATCATAAAGTTATACAAATATGAAGATTATTCCTGATCGTTTTATTATAAAATCCGCCTTGGTTATATAATAATATAATTCGAAAAATAAGAATGAATAATATTGCAATCTTTAGGCCTATACTGTTACTAAATGATAATTACTGCTTCATTATAATAACGGTAATGCTATTTTTAGAAAACCCGATCAGGAGCAGATGTAAGGGGGCCGAGGGCCCCTAACGTTACTCGATGGTGTCGGGCCCCCCCGATTTGAAATGTTTGAGAAATTGTGCATTCAATCCGCATCTTTTGCCTATTTGGACTCATTGATCCTTTCCATTTCATGTGGTTCCCGTCGATCCCTCCCTCCCCTGGAAAAAATGCAAATACTTGGCCCACTAAGCAATCCCAGATCCGGCGCCACTGAACGCGATACTATTCTGTTAATATTGACATTATTAATTGTTTATTTTATTCGGTGCCGAATTAGAAAATAAACAATTTTGGAAGGTATCACAAAAGGCAAATTTTGTTTTCTGCAGATATGCCTACTTAAAAATAGCGCCTACAAAATAAGCTACATTTTTCTGGAAACATAAATGGCGTTTGAAGATTTCGGTTATATTGCCAACCAACATTAACTTTTATATTTAACTGGTAACGAGCAATAAAAGTTTACATCTACAGTCTACACCAGCCTTGGGCAAACTGGGGCCCGCGGGTCGCATGCGGCCGCGGGACCCTTTTTGGCGTCCCGCGAACATATGGCGAAAATAAATAATTGACTGTGCTAAATTCATTGCCAAAGAGAAAAGTTGTATATTCATAGAATGATGGTATAGACTGATAAACGCATCTCAATGGAAGCTAGAACTGTTTAGGCCCAACAGTCATCTAGCAAGATCTTCATGACTCCACAGTTCGAAAAAACACTTACGAAAAATGGAACGTATATCTGAGAATAAACGTCAGGAAATTGTTTTAACTGAAGAATTTAACTGTAGCAGATTTTGTGACTTTTGTCATATTGTAAATACATGTAGATTGTCACTAATTCTTGATTAGTTTTGTTGAAATTGATCGCGAGCCAAATAAAATATAACTAAAGTCTGATAATTGTTTCTATGGAATCCTGCTCTAAAGGAATTTACATAATCGAGGAGTAATTGTGTAGATTTTATTGCTCTCTCAACTCGAAAAATTCAGCAAACTATCATTATTTCGGCAGGACAATGCTTGTAATTTTTGCATCCGAATGCATTTGCGAGCAAACTTTTCTATTTGGATTGAACGTGAATAAAAATAGCGCGTTACTAGAACCAACCATGCCACATAATGTCACATGGAGCCAATACAAAATTTTCAAATGAATTTCATAGTTCGAACACAAACTGAGCCGGAAAATTAAAGCCAATGATGACAGCTTTTATTATTCGCTCATTAAAACCAGTTATTAATATTACATAGTCAAAGTTGAAAATTTTTGTATTATTGGTTTTTATAAAGCTATTATAAAATATTCACATTTTTGGCGGCCCTCGACCCCAGTTAAGAATTTTATGCGGCCCAGGCCTGGTCTACACTCTACAGTCTATACGTACGGTATGCAGGTCTGGATCTAAAATGGACAAGATATAAAATTTGTCGAAAGGTTAAAATCTAAAAAGATACGACAGGATTAACGTCGGTTTTGTGGTCCGAAGGCATATCAGCGACGGGAGAGTCAGAGATTTAAATCATGCATAGATTAATTTGGGGGTTATGACCGTGTGGTTAGAGCGTCAGACTCCGAAGCAAGTAGATCTGGGATCGATCCCAGGTAAGGTCAACAGGACGAATAACCCCAAGTGTCTGGTAGATTGGATATCGGCGCTTGCTTCATTGTGCGCCCTAACGACAATGATACGTATAATAATGGAGAGAGCAAAAAATAAAAAAATACCAGAAACAGCAACTAAGAAAGATAATTGGCATATGCGTTCTGTAATATATGAGCATTTACGAATAGAATATAAAATAAAAATTCATCGACAGTTGTGATGCAATCGACGCGATATGTAAACCACTTCTACATGTACACCGTGGCCCAATAAAATAAGTCAAACTAACAACTGATTATATATTTTTTCTAAAATTTGAACTATATTTGATTCAAAATATTTTGTAAATAAAAGTATGCACATACTTACAGTTTTTGTATGAAAATTAGATTAAATATGGCTTGAATTAAAATTAAATTCAAAACATTTCATTTAAATAGACAGTTTGGCTTACGGTTTATTGAACCGCTGTGTAGTTCTATAGTAGCCTACTACAAGCTGCAAATCACTGTTTTCTTTTTGCAGCCTATTGGTTTTCAATTAAAGTTTTGGACGACAACGTCTTAACTCACATTATAGATTATATAGAACATTGTTTTGTCCCAGCTTTTGTTTTTGATTTTGGTGAAAGTAGTGCTAAAGGTTAACCAAAATGAAGAATAATTAATCATAAAATAAATCATAACCCACTTTGATGTTGCCACGCATTAACATAACACCTAAGAGAATCTTAAGTTGTAAAAGGTATAAATTATTTATAGACTACGCAGATATCCTAATTTGAAAATACAAAACCGATCAAGTTTCTGTCCTCATAGTGTTTTACGATCCCTGCAGACACTTTGAGGTTAAATAAAGTTAGACATTCTTCACCGACACCCTCAGGATATTTTTGAAAGCTTTCTTTTGTAAACGTTTGACTAATGTTAGCTTTGAATCGGTTCTTTCCATCAGAATTTAAACGAAACACAAGGATTCTGTTGATCGAAAGGTTCTGTCTCGAATGAAATCGTATGTCAACTGAGAGGAAATGTAAATGTTAAGAAATAAAAAGCTCGAGGAGCGGCAGAAACCGTTAAATTATATTTGCCAAAATATTGATTCTTCACCATACTTGAAGCTAGGTATGGGGTTGGGTGTAGGTATAGGGTTGGGTGTACAGTATTTATATGTCAGATCTCATCCGAATGGTTATACTCAAGAAAGCTCCCGATTGGTCTGCGATTAGTAAACAATGAGCTGATAGGTTCTCTTTGCTGCGAGCGAATAAACGAAAGAAAAGGTTTTTCGTATACTAAAGTTATATTAGTGGTATAGGAGAAGTCATGGCTCCTCCGAAGCCTGGACACAGGAAGGAACCTAAAGAAGGAGACGAAGAATAAGACGATATAATTATTATTAAATGATCCAATAGTCAAAACTCTATTTAGGGTCCATCTCCCTTGTTTCGGCCCAATAAATTGGGTAAAGATTAACCACCATATAGGTCTCCCCCACCAAATTTCGTCTCCCCCCCCAATAATCTGGAAATTCGGCCTAGAAATTCTCCCCCCCATGTTTTAGGTGGCGCAAATTGCGCCAGCTGCTATTTGGATTGGACGCCCCTGCCAATAGATCTATTTAACATCCTTGTGTAAATGTTAACCAAATAAAAATTACCAGGAAATTGTTGAGAAACTCTAAACAGCACTAGATGATATAGGGAAGACCCACGGGGAATTCCCGCTGGACCTATCGGAGGAGAAATAGCTTGTTAGCTTGTGTCAAGATGTTACTTTATGTTCGTCTTTCTAAAGACAAAGGTCGGGAGGAGCAAACAACAGAAGGAAAAGATTTTAAAATTGAGTTCAAGATTTAGATAGTTTTATCCGTGAGGCTCATTTTATCATACTAAAACCTTCTCATACGTGGCAGTACATTTAAGTTTCTAATTTTTCACGATGACCTATATCGCTTCATGTCTAAGTATGATATCTGCATTATGGCAAAAAATGATTTGATGGTTTAGCCTCTGTCCCTTCATTCAACGCTAACAACGAATAGCCTATACATAATATCGGTTTCATAAACATTTTAGTTTAACTGTGCAATATTCACTGCAAATGAAGTTGCAGTTCAATAGCCTACTAGCCGCATGAATGATTGGACTAAAATCTAACCAATCTACTGTATTTACACAGTGGATTGCAGTAATACAATCACAGATTGCAGTAGATTTACGGTAAAATATAATACAAATGACAATTATTACATCCTATACACTGATTTTAGATGCTGAAGCGGAGTTTTTGCATTTTGCAATATTCAACGTTGTAACGTCGTAGCAATATTTCAATAGCTATCGAAGTTTTACTTTTGTTACTATTGTTGCAGTTTTAATAATAAAAATTAATCTCGCATCTGTTTGACTAGACATATAGAGTCATTGACCCGTCAGTTCTCTATTATATATAGGCCTCTCTTTGTCTGCTTTTTGTCGACACAAAACTGTCTGACTTTTAATATATTCCCGAACTCTGACTTTGATTTCCATATGATAAATATTGCACAATTCCGTGCGGCATTCAACGCAGCGTTCCTCAACCTGTGGTTCTTGGACACCCGGGGGTCCTCGAGAAGGGATAGCTAAAATGAAGTAAATCCACTTAACGAAGCCGTTAAGTAGAAATATGCTTGCAAGTACATTTCAGTAAGGTATAGAAGAAAATGAAGATAAATTATGATTAATCATGATTTGAAGAAGTCAATCATATTGGGTGCTGGAGAGGTAAGAGACGGAGATGGATGCCAAGAATGAGATAAGTTGAAAAGAGTTGACAGGTCTAGGGCTCGGGCAACTGAAGGAGGAGGTAAGGCAGAGTGTCTCTCTGCTGGAGCTTAGATTGACAGCTGGAGATTACCTTGTCATTTCATCACTTCACCACCAGAGTGCATCATTATTCAGGAGTGCATCATTATTGTTACTATCTAAAGAAAAGATAGACAAATCGAGAACACGTATGTATGTTACAGTTGATCCTTTGCTTTTGGTTAGTACCTGACTCTTTCTCTCAACATATGTGCACACATGTACTTTAGTAATTTGAGTGTGCAGAACAAGTCATGTTCTTACGATCCCTTCAGTGTCAATATCGTTGAGCATAAACTTCTGTTACTGCAGTGGACACGCTCATTTAAGGTAAGTTAATAGAGTAACTTATACCAGTTGAATGGCGCAGCAAAGAAGTTTGACTCTTGATTAATTCTGGATTGATGTCTCTTGCCTTGGATAACTGACTTGCACTGTTTTGAATCTCCCTTTTTCTTTCGGCTTGTGCATTTGTATGAGTGTTTTGGAGGATGGATGCTGTCTGTAGTTGCACAACCCGCTTCGGACGGCCCTGAAATCGCCTTCGGGTGAGGAACCGGACGTTAAATCCTCTTTGATTGATTAATTGATTGTCCCAGCTTACACCACGTGTGGATGAGATGTTTACTGAGAGGCAAGCAAACGGTTCACATTGACAATGCTTGTTGTGCAACTACTGACTGTTTAAACATTGAATTTTATTAATTACTATTTTCAGTTGCTAAATAATATATTGAAAATAACAGCTTGATCATATCTCAAAACATTGTATTTTATATAATAGAAAAAGCGACGTGTCCGCCAAAGTATATGTTTCTCAGATGGGGACCCTACTTAAGAAAAGGTTGATAAACCCTGCTTCAACCTATACTCGCTTGCCCATCAATGTTCCAGTCAACCGATTAACACACTTTTCATTTTTTCTGTTGATGCCCAATTCTCCGGGGAGTTGGAAGGTCGTCCACATCCGATACTAAAAACAAGCAGCTAAATGTCGACAACCATAACTCTTTTAGATTTCATTAATAATGGATGTAGACAACGATATAATATGGTAAGGTTATGAGTTAGAGACCGATGGAGTGCTCTGCCAAATTGCAGGTAAAAGGCACAAATTCATTCACAGTCTGCATTCTCACTCATTAATGAACGCACCATTGATCAACCCAACAAGTGGACCCTTCACAATGGCTTTTGCCTTTGCGCACGCAAAGTGATTTCTAAATTCAAAGAAAATGATGGGTGATGGGTTGGGTTGCATTGCTTACTCAGTGACTGCGTTAGTCGACTAACTACGAAACAGGTGCAACTACTTTCGGTTGGTCTATTTTATAGCGTTCCAAGATATGAATGTGTCAAGTTGATGCAGACAATTCTCACGGGGCATGTTATTTTTAGGCGTGTTAATAACTTAATATTGTGTGCTAAATGTGTTAATAATATTATTTGCGGATATGGTAATATTAAAATTTATATCACTTTTTGCTCGACTTTTAATGTTTTGCTTTGAAACAATAAGCAGCCCGTCCCAGTGGCGGTTCGAGACTAATAAATTAGGGGGTCAAGTTGGGGTCAAATATAATATTTCACACTGATGCTCCTATTCAACAATGTTAATCATGGAAAATTTTGGGGGGCCAGATAAATATTTGGGGGCCACGGTCCCCCTAGCCCCGGCCACCTGGCCCATGCCTAGAACCGCCATTGCCCCGGCCACAACAAATATAATTCTTCGTTTCGTGGCGGTCTAAAGTCATGTTCATAAGCTTAAGCATATCATTATTTATCCAGTTTGAATATTGGAGAGACACAAAAGGCTTTGTAAGGAACATGGTCAGTTAAGCTGATGCTATTATTTTATAATTATGGTGTATTTGCCTACGCTTTGTGAGGTTAACAATTATTTATGATCCTAAGTTTGAAAACAACAATTTTGACAGATCTAACATTCGAAAATGTCTATAATGCACTATGAAGGACTCCAGTTAACTTGTAGTCATTTATATTGAATATAAAAGTTAATATTTTAATGAATTTTAATGATATTTTTTTATTTAATAAAAACCGAACGAGTTTTCATGCTAATGGCTCATTTATTTCAAACACAAAGGCCACATGTTTGTATAGCTGCCTGCTCCATGTGAGCTTAAATTAACTTAGGACTTCCCAGCCACATTTACTAAAGATTTATAATTTCACTGTTCGTATTGCTCTAACATTAATAGTTATTAAAACTTATTTATTATAAGGACAGAATTTAGAAATCATTTATTTAATTGCTCGGAAAATAAGAAACAATTGAGGTAAAAGTTATGTCATTGACTCATTGATTTTCATATAAATAGAGAACAGTTTCTTCAAATGCTGCACAGTTAGTAGACTATATTTTTGATAAATTGTGTAATAGAATCTACTTGTTTGTTTATCAATGGTGTAGGCTACCTATAAATGATCGAGTGAACAGTTTACAAGAATTTGTTTCTCAGAAAGAAACTAGATTGATTGATTGACCGTGGTTGATGACAAGTACACTGCATCACTTATGCCCACATTCATGTATGGATATATTTTGAAACATTCATTTAGTTTCTAAAGAATGACTAAATTAATAGGTTAAAACCTAGTTTAACGTCACCGTTAGAAAGAACCATTAGTGACGGGCGAGTAAGTGATTAGAAAAGCGCACCTATCAGGAGCGGTGGCGGTGCTTAAAATGTTTAACAACATTACATATTATGTTGTTACAAGTACTAAGGTGGCTCTGGCCCTAAAACACAACTGAGGAGACTCTCCCCCAAGAAGGTTTAATCCTACCCAGTTCTTGGCCAACGTTCCCACACTTCCAATACTCGCACACGCAGTTGCTAGCTAAGCTGTGGTGCACCTCAGGCTGCATGGAGTGCTAACTATAACTAATGACCGCATGGTCAACACTATAGAGCTTACCACCCCCTGCCAAGCCTAAGCCTGATTAGCTGGAGTCCTCAAGGGTGACAGCTAGTCGTGAACTTCTCCATTCCTGTAGAATGACATGTTGACTCCACCACTGGTACTCAACAACTGACTAGCCTTGTGGGCAACTCCCACAATAACAAATATGGTCACGGGAAGTAGTAGGAGAGGCTTAGCTGGAGGCTAGGCTCCCAAGCTAAGGCTGTCAGAGTAACACTTACGTCTGAGTGTTACAATACTGACATATTGTTTTCAGGTTGGATCCGGAAAATTAAAAAATAACGAAGTCCGGCCGAAAAATACACGAGTTTACGAAACTCGTGTATTTTTCGGCCGGACTAACAATAAAAATAAAACAAGCAAATATTAAGAAAAAAAGGGGAAAAAGGGAAAATCATCTAGAGTCATAATGTTTTCTTGACTAAAGGCATAATTTTAGGTGCAGTGATGCAATAATGATAAAATGGCAATTCTGTTATGATAGAATCAATTTGTATTGTTGGCCAATGATGTGCACATCAATAAGCTAGATGGCTGACCTGTTTATGAGAATTTGTTGCCTTGGACCTACCAACTCGCACCGCAGATGTATGGATACATATATAGATTGTTTCAGTAGTAATCAGACAATAGCTACACCAATATGAATTCTCTATTGTGTTTCACAATTTTTTAAATAAATGACTTGCAGTGATCCAGGCTTCAAATTCGGTTGCAAAATTCTGCTGGCTAGGCACTTGACTCAGTTTTGTACATGAATAATTTAGATCTCATTTATAGTTCCATTTATTGTTGATTAATTTATCATTATAATCTGTAACACATATCCAAAAAATAGTATTTTATTTTGTGAAGATTGGTGAGAACGGCGGGCTGTCCCTGAGGTACCAAGAGGAGGAGTCTATATCGAGTGGCCCCGCCCCCTCTAGCAGCAGCAGCAGTCACAGCCGGGCCGGTAGGCGTGGCCAGGAGAGATTGACAGGTCTCACAGTGGACACTGAGCTGGCTCAGTCCTTGGCTAGTGGCAGAAGTCTCACTGGAGACAGAACCCGCAGGGGCACATCTATAGAAGAGAGGTTTGTGATCAATCAATCAATCGACCTATCAATCAATCACTCAATCATTCAATCAATCAAGAAGCAGTCAGTC
>JAQFZF010000773.1:0-16010 GCA_034695365.1 Enchytraeus norvegicus | reverse complement strand
GTTGTCTGTCTGCACTTTTGATTTTTGCACTTTCTGATTGATTTTTGAAATAAAACATAGTTCTCTCTCTCTCTCTCACCAGCAATGGTCCTAGTCTGGACTATTGATGAGGAAATGAACTCGTGTACAAAATACATACCTGAACAGTGTGAACATTAAAATATGGATGTAGCTGATTTCAAAATTTGAAACAATATTGCCACCATATTTGGCATTGTAATTATAGGAATCTGTTCCATGCTCTCCTTTAAAACTCTACGTAATTAATTATTTTACTTTATACTAGTATGTATTGCTTTCAATTAACAGTATCTAACAATTTCAAGTTTACTGTATAATATTAAATAATAAATATACTGCTTAAGAAAGATTATACATATTTCAAATAGAATTATAAAGTTAAAGTTTATTTAGTTGAATATCAGTAAAGAATAAATGTAGATTTTATTTAGAGCTCGTAATTGGCTACCAGCAGATACTTATTTAGAAGTTATTGATTTGTTTTATTGATAGTACCTAGCTGGAAGGACGTGTGATCCATGGACCATCCTACTCGAATGACATGTGGATCGGTCTCCTGATGCCCCTCTCCAAAGTCCACGTCCAAGTTCTTCGAGACGAACACCTCATAGCAGATCTACAAATAGTCTCACTACACTCAACAACCGCAGAAAACATAGCTACATTGAATCCATTTTTACAGATCCTTCTATCTAACGAAGATTGTTAATTACATAGGAAAACGCCATGATTATGGACGGCCAATTAACAGCAAACGTTGTCAATAAAGCTAAAGCATTTGGTATTATATTGTGCTATATTTTTCAGTAAATCACAGATGGATTCCATAGCCACTACTAAATTTGTTATGCAATATTGAAATAATTAACCTTACCTGGCCTAAGATTAGTAATTTTATTAAGAGAAAATAACTAAAAAGTTGTGCTTTTACATTTACGAATTTAAATTATCATTGTGTATCTGATGATACATTCTCTAAGTATAACATAATTTAATTTAATTTAATTTAAGAACTTAACAAAAACAATAGTATTGATGCTGACATGATTAAATATTCCTTATTATTATTACTGTTTCATTCACAGCAAATTATAAGCATGTACATTGTATAATGTATATATGGATACATGGTTAGATTATTTACTATATAAAGCTAAAAATGTACTACCGGTATCCATCAGAACAGTGGTGGGCAAACTCAGGCCCATGGGACCTGAGATTTTGGCCCTCCGAGACTTCAGTTTTTTGACCCATCATCCTTTAACTGATTAAAAATCATTTTCGACTGATTAAAAAAATCTGAAGTTTCGAAAAGTTGGCCCTTGAATTATTTTTTTAAAATAGTGACCGCAGATTTTATTTTAGATTAAAAATGGCCCGCAGATAGCCCACCGCTGCATCATAAGAACATTTTAAATATTACTAGCTAGCGCTATTATGTTAATACTTTCAGAAGTCTCCACATGCATTAATACATATCAATAACATGGTCATTTTATATATTCAATCACTCAAATGTAAACTTAACTAAAACGCACAGATGCTCATAGTGTGACTATATACAAGACAAAGCGTTTAACATTATTACCACCTATCAACCCAATCAATGACTAAACTAACAAACTTGTGCGAAAACATGCCAACGATTAACATTTTTCAATACAAGTTTATAAAAGCAAATTTTATTTGTCAAGTTAGAGCAATGACTCAATAACTCTATAAAAGTATATGATATTGTTTAAATAGTATAAAAACCAAATTTAGTTTTTTATATTGCTTACATTTTATAAAAACAATGACATTCAAATATATATATTATATGTATTTTAAAAAAGCATAAACTTCACTAAAACCGATGTAAAAAAAGTATATTTAGAAAGCTTAATAAAACAAACAACTACCGAAGTCCGAGATTTAGCAGAAAACATACTCACAAAGTTACAATTAAAATAATATTTTAAAACTTTGGTATTTATTATTTCCAAGCATATTTAAAAGCATATTTTTTTACATGTATTTAAAAATGGTGTCCTATTGACCAAATGTTTAACAAGCCAAGTAAGCCCACCAGATAGAAACAGGAAAAACTGGAAGAAAAAACAAATAATTGTGAGACACAATATAGGAGACTTAGAACATAATTGCTAAGAACAAAGAACATTTAAATAACATGTAAATATTTGGTATTCTAAAGTATGCACAAGTTAAGACAAAATATTCAAGATCAGATCGACTCTTATTAATTTCAAGCAAATAAATTGACAGACAAAATCACTGAGGCAAAGGATAATATTACTAGTAGCGGAAGAAAAGACATGCACACATAACCTTGAAAGAATTAAAATATTTAACTAGCACAAATGATGATCTGTGAAAGAAGCATGCACAGATATTAGCAGACAGCATTATAGTTAGCAGAAAAATCAGACTAAAGTCAAGCACAACAAGAAATCAACTAAATTAATTAACCCCCATCCCTGTGATGAAATTTATCAAACGCAAACAGTTGAAACAGAATTCTGCAAGTTGCAAAGCTTGCAATATATTATCATAAACTTATGTAGTTTTGACCGATATAATTATATCTAAAAAATTTACTTTGTCAAAATTATAACATCCTTGATAATAAGAATTCATCATAAACAGTGATTATTTTTACTGATTTAGAGTTATAATTTGACACAAATACGGATTTCATAAGTCTAAATTATTACAGCTCGTTTTAATCAAGTTATTTTTTGGGTTGAAACGATGCGTTCGCCCTTGGGATTGGAAATGTGAACCTATGAAAACTGAGTAGAAAACTCCACGGATATGCCACTGGCTTAGCCGAACCTAAAGCCAAAAATAAGTCTATTTAAAGCTGAATAAAGGTTAAAGCTGAATGATTAGCATTAAAAGTACACTTATTTACTACACATATAATTACGTACAAGTAATTAAGTACACATATAATTACCCTTCTACACAAATTACTCAGATCTTTGCTAAGACATATAATAGATTATATATAGAAAATCAAAATTTTAATCCAACATAATCTTCAGTCAAGCATCGGCTACAAAAACCTATTCATAAGCAGATCTATATAAAGAACTATTTTAAAAAGTTGAACTTCAATGAATGTTTAAGAATTTTGACAAAAAAAGAGCACTCTTAATTTGCACATCTAACTTCTGACAAAGAGTTAGAAAAACGAGAGTTGAGGACTATAGAAAATTACATTTAAATATTAATAGAAAGATTTCCAGCAGAAATATGAAACCATAACCTCCATAGCCACTTTTATAGCACATATAAATTATGTTGTTGATGTGTATTATTAATTTAGATACATCAAGTACAGATTAATACACAAATGTCACTATATTGTTGAAGCTTTCTTGTGTTCAGTATATATAATGTTAAAGGTATTAAGTGAAAACAAGGAGAAAACACACAAGTGAGAGGCAATTCATGCACAGTTAAAAAAATTAATAACATGTACAAGAAACATCTGATAACACACAGAATGGGAAGGACCAATATATTACCCTAATAAATTTATGAAATTTCTATAGCTACAAATTTCAGGCATAATTAACAAAAAACTTAGCATATTTCTTGTTTCAAAAACAGAAAAGGATCTTAAACAACAATATGGCAGGTGAATTGAATCATGGAAAATAATTAATGCATTGGAAAGTTGCAATCCTCTCATAAACTATATAAAATAAAATAAAGCTACCATGCAACTGAATATACTTTTTCAAAGCAAATTGAAATTTATATTACAATGTTATTGAAAGTTTGTTGCAACACCATATAGTCGAAACCTTAAAAGGAGTAAATCATATTTGTTAGTGCTCACTTATTTTTCACTTCAACAATATTTTTAATGTTACATAATCAAATGCAAAATTTCACAAAAACCTAAAACTATCATGCACTTTTGCAAATAGACTTAAGAAGCAGTATGACAATACCACATTTATATGAGCTTATCGATAACACGAAAGTAACAAGCATACAGTGCCATGCACTCATAATGAAAATTCTGATCAAATATATTAGTGGGTATTTGTCATTTTAAACAATCATACCCACAGTGACTAAGGTGAACAATATGACAAATGCACAATAATACAAAATACAAAATAATATAGATAAGCGAATTTCGTTCCTAAAAAAGTGAATACACTTTAAAGATAAAGCAAATTTTGAACAGCAGAAGAAACGAAACGACAAGTGATCCTTAGATATTAAACCTCACAGCACAGTTACCTAACTATAGAACACTAGACAGTGTTAACTCTTACCTTTCCACTGCAAACTCCATAGGTTGCTCTCACACCGGCCCAGCAGAAACAAAATCCTGGCGGCTTTGTCAGTGCTTCTGCTGTGTAACTGTTCCAAAATACAATTAAATAATGAATAGTAAATAAATAAATAACAAATCAAAAGAAATTTAAATATTAAAAAATTTCAGGTGCTTGCCAATCTTTTTTGAAGCGGAACTATAGTTTAAATACTTAAAGTTTAAGAAATGTTGGTGACTTCGTCATTCCTTCAACACCAGACCACAATCGGGGCAAAATGCATAAAGTATGAGGTCCTTAATACACAGTGTTCCTGATAACATCAAATTGTAACAATGGAAATGTAAATGTAATGTAAATGTAAACTACATTTTCAATTATTAGTAAAACAATTAATCAGTAATAAATATTCAATGTAATTTTTCCATCATGTATTGCATTACTCCTTGACAAAAACATTGTTTTGTACTATTAGCAACCTAGATATTTTATAATTTGATGTTTAATGATAATTATCTTGTAACATTGTTAGTTTGTAACTGTTGATATTACAGGGTTGTCTAACCCTTGTTGCAATCTAATAAAAATTAACAAAATTAAATAACATTTTAAGGTCCAATTCATCACCCACTGATGATGATTCAAGGGTCATCTCAGACAGCATAGACTACACTAGATCGTTCATTCAAAAAAGAAGGCAGAAACATGCTGAAGAACACATGTTGAAGAGAAAAAGGTCCACCACAGAGAAATTCCATGAGAACATCGATTATAGAAGTAATTACTGTATTATAAATCTGAGGATGAAAGAGCGAGTCTTTCACTAGAAATTATTTTAATAATCGTGCAGAGCTTTTAAACTATTTGATAGTGACGATATTACAGGTTAACCAGGAACTAACATAACGTTAAAAATTTTTAAAATTAAGAACTTGTAAACAAGTTTATTGTTACCTATCTTTAGAAATCTCGAGATGTAGATCAGAGTTGAAGAAGTCTAGCACAGTTCTGTCAGGATCCACACGCGGCTCATCTGGGTCCACCTCCCGTGGTCCTGTGTAACCAGAGTACTTCTGTTCTGTGTGAGCAGTGCTGTATCAATCAATCAATCAATCAATTAATCGAGCACAGTTCTGTCAGGATCAACACGTGGCTCATCTGGGTCCAACTCACGCGGCCCTGTGTAACCAGAGTACTTCTGTTCTGTGTGAGCAGTGTTGTATCAATCAATCAATCAATCAATCGATCAATTAATCAATCAATCATGAGTCTTTTCCATGAATTACCCGCAAAATTTTGTTATGAATTGGTTGACTAATGGATGAGCAGCTCACACTTGTTAGCTGCTCACCCATTGATCATTTGATGAATGACGTCAATGATGGCCAACGAGAGAACAGTTTACAATAGTCACGTGACGGGTGATATGGTCCCTCGCACCTGACATTGTAAGCTGGTCACTCATTGGCCATTATTGATGTCATTCATCAAATGACCAATGGGTGAGCATCTAACAAGTGTGAGCTGCTCACCCATTGGTCAACCAATTCATAACAAAATATTGCGAGTAATTCATGAAAAAGGCTAATTAATCAAGCACAGTTCTCTCAGGATCCACACGCGGCTCATCTGGGTCCACCTCACGTGGCCCTGTGTAACCAGAGTACTTCTGTTCTGTGTGAGCAGTGCTGTATCAATCAGTCAATCAATCAATCAATCAATCAATCAATCAATTAATCAAGCACAGTTCTGTCAGGATTCACACACAGCTCATCTGGGTCCACCTCACGCAGCCCTGTGTAACCAGAGTACTTCTGTTCTGTGTGAGCAGTGCTGTATCAATCAATCAATCAATCAATCAATCCAGTAGTACTGTATCAATCAATCAATCTCAATATGAATTTAACTTGTGATTCCGCAACCCAAAGAGATGTCAATCAACTAGTAATTAATCAGGCTATAATCTACACTGTGAGTTTTATAAGTGACCACCTTTTTGTATTTGCAATAAAATCGTAACCTGTCGTCATATTTCTATAAAATTTACAGGTTATTGAAATCAACCAATTTTCTTTATTACTACAAAATTTTGTTACGATATCTTTAAGAGCAAAATAGTTATTGATATATGAGTACGCTAGGGGGCAATGATCAATTTACAACTATGGGCCAAGTAACTGACAATCTCTATATTGTTATAATGAAAAACAGAGAAAACATCTTATGCATATCATGCTATACTTATCTTTAAAAAAAGGCATTTCTGTTCAAAACGTGCCATATTATGTGCAGATATGTAGACAATTGACGAAGTTGTTGACTTTTTAAGAGCCCTGGGGTGTGAAAAGAATTATCCATACTGTTTTTCTTTACTAAGCTTACACATAAGGCCTGACAGCCCATGATGTAGCCTAAGCCTGTGGCGTCCTATATTAGGAGTCTTGTTTTGATCCCCACCCACAGTGGAGTTTAGATAACTTTTTCATTTTTAAATGTATCTGAATGAAATTTTGGAATATTTCAGGGAATTGGTTGTTCTCCACGTCTATTAAATTTCACATGGATCGGTTAACTGGTTACTAATTTATTGCAAATATAAAAATGAAGTCACTTATATAACTCACAGTGTATATTCATTTCAGGTCTTACCCTAACACTTGGTCTGGACGTAGCCAGCTCATCTGATCGCATCATAACATTGACGTCGCCGGTATTTCTAACGAGTGACGCAAAATGCCTTCGAATTTCATTCTCTGCCAAATCATACTTCGCAATTCATTTGTTGTTCATAAAAGAAGGCAATGTTACCAAGTCAACCATGCTAAGAACAATTCAACCTGTCAAACAGGCAAAACTAAGCATCTCTCTTGCGTCAGTCTTTCCAGTCGGTACCAACTTAGCGGCTCTCCAGATTGAATCAAGAACTAACTTACTCGGAACATCAGCGGAAATTTACTACATTGACGTTACGCGGGACCTGTGCAATAATGGTACGCTATCTATTATAAATAAACACCGTGTCTTTTATAAGTTGATATACAGTTAATTTCTGTAACTAAACCGTAATGAGTGCATAGATTCCTGTAGAAACATTTAGAAATGGAGAATAACCAACTGTAACGCAAGCTGCAAAATATAATTCCCTATATATTTAAATACGGTACAACACAGTTATTGATATAACAGTATGGCAGGGGTCCATGACCGATTTCTGTGAAATTTACTAGCCAATAGCACTCAATTTCAATCGGATATCTTTCAAAACGAGAAAGTTAGCGATATAGTTGTTAGACTGGAGTAGACATGCATCGAAAGATGCATGCTTTGTATAACATTTCATGAAGTTATGAAACTCCAAAATTTGTCTACTTTTGTCATACTCATCAATAAATTTGTTATTTTGAGGCATATCAGATCAAATTCTAGTGATATTAGATATAATAGATTGCTCTAAACTACTGATGAAATTCAAAGGAATCGGTTCATGATAGGTGACAATTTAGTGAACTGAAATTATATGACGTCGTATAATTCAATGCTAATAAACTGTTATCGGGCCCCTGTATTGTTGATATAGCCTATCAATAACTTCTTTGTTTTCAAATATATAATGTCAACAGGGATTTGTGCACTATTTACGATATGATTGCAATATATAAACAGAGCATCATTTATAGTTACACGGTGTGGAATATACATGTACATGTACAGGTTGAGGCATGGAAAATTGGAAACGACCCTGATCTAAAAATTTAGATGAAATATATTTAATTGCTTTAAAAAGGTCTGGCTAAACAACCGTAGTTAAAATATTATATCTCCAGATCTTTGGAAGGCCATGTCAGTTAACTAATTAATACTGATAAATTAAATTAAAAACTGATAAATCATTTTATTATAATTCAACACTGGTAAAATGTTCATGGACCCCTGTCATTATATAATGCCAACAACTACTTTGTTTCTGAAGATATTGGAATGAAGTATGTCTTGGACGATAGCTATCGCAGGTAAATTTCACAGGAATCGGATGACTGGTCACCCATTTAATCGATCATTTTAAAGTGGTCTTAGTTATGAGAATCACTGTGTACATATCAAATCGCACGTCTAATGAATTTTGAAATTTTAAAATAGTTGCCTACCTTTCGGCATAAGCCAGGATCGATCGGTTAGGTTTCCGGCTGCGGATCAGTATATGCGGGATTCGAATCCGAGGCTCTCCCGTCACTGATATCCATTTCGAGAGATTCATGAAACTGACATTAAATTCGGCTTTAGCCATTAGCTTTTTATAATATTAAATAAATGTACCCAAATATTTGCACGATGTTTCTAGTAACACATTTAAGGACACAGAATTCATCTTTAGGCAAGTTAACTAATTAAGAAAAAACTTTATTTATCAGTTACACTGTAGATTGTAGAATGCACAATGTTTAATTTATGTTGACACACATTTTCTATTTTAAATCCAATAATTAGGCCTATATAATTTTCTTTTAAATAAATTACATTGTTGAAACATTGTTATTATGTTTAATTGCTTTGTATAGGCTAACTTGTGAACCATTTTAATTTTCGTTTCTCCTTTAATTTATCATCATTTGTTAACTGTTTTTGCCTCTATTCACTAAGTTTAACTATACTAAGATTATTTAGATTGGCATCAAAGGTCGACTTTGTCGTTTTCCTCGAGCACAAGGCTTTTTAAATCTTATTTTATTTCTACACGTGTCAACCGCACATATTTACAGGGGTTCCTTTCTTAGCTTCTGTTATTGGTATTTTTGTAGTCTGCCATCCCACTGGTTATTCATAGGCCTACCGATGCCGTAAATTGCGCACCATGCAACAAGAGCTCTTATACGATCAACCAGTATCGGTGGCGTTACTATTTTTCTGTAGTCTGATCTGGCTTTGAACCCACGACTCTGAAATCATCTTATGCTTAAGCACATCACGTTAACCAGTAGACTAGCGCCACCGGCAGTCATTATCGTTATGAAGCACGCTAGGTCCGCGTGTTTTCTTCGTTTGTACTCCAGTGGTTTGGAATTCATTGGTGAAAGCGTTACAAACAATCAATGTTTGTATTCGGTACAAATTTAAGTCTTATTCCCATGTAGTAATGATGTAGACTATCTATTGACAATGAATTTTCACCGTGTTAGATCCCGCTATCATAATAATAGACCAGTCGAAAGCTTCACGTGTTTCGTAGAAAAAGACTAACGCAGTCACTGTTAAAGGAGACTAACCATAAAGCAAAAATTGACTCTAAGAAAATATGGCATAAAAATTCTACAGTTGTATGCCGTGGACCTGCCGTTAGCACTGATAGGAAGTACCCTGAGATAGAGAGAGAGAGAAACTATTTAAACTAGCTTACGTCGTATCATTGACCGTCCAACGCTACTGAGAATCTTTACATGTAGGAGCACAGTTAAACGTCATTTTATATTTTGTTGTTTTGAATTAATCTATTGTTGAAGTCGGTTAATTCTATTTTCTGCTACACACTCAGATTCAACAACAGATATGTCGTTTCCACAGTGCGACTCTTTCAAGGATGATTATCAGTGCGGCTACTACCTCTCTCCTGATATGCTACAGCTGTCTGACTTGGTTTTTCCTTGGATCCGGATATATGACAACAACAGAAACGGTATGATTGGCTCTGTCAATTTTATTTCCCCAATACCAAACTATGCACTAATCTACGTTAGTCCACTCTTACGAAATATGCAGTTGTCGTTTGGTCTATTCTCAAATTTCCCGGATCCAACACGGGAATGTGGTCTACTATTTCGTAGTCGTCTTGAATAGATCATTGTTCTCTGAAGCGCCCTCAAACCTAGCTACCATTAAACAAAGTACTGAATTTCATTAACATTAATTTAGATTTAATATCTGTCTCTCTCTCTATCTGTCTCTCTCTCTCTCTCTCTCTCTCTCTCTCACCACACACTTTTGATATCAGGATCACAAATGAACATTCCACCCACCAATATGTTGATCCCATCAGAACGTCTGTGCCATCAAACGCATGCAAAATGTAACCATTTGTATGCCTTCTGAGGTGACCAGTTATCCGTTGTCTACCTCCGTAAGTCGCTTTAGTTGGCTTTAGTAATACAAGTGCATCCTTTCGTCTGTTCTATTCTCAAGTGCCCCAGGCTCAATGCGGAAGATATTAAATACAGAAGTCATTATACTTGTTGCTAATGGTAATATCAATCAATTATCTGGCAATTAATGAATTCAATTCAGTAATTCTGCAGGGCATCATTTACCAGTGGTGATTCTTGGACTTCCAATGAAAAGATCAAGAATAAATTAGTGATAATTCTAGAATTTTCCAGAGTGGCATTCAACATAGAGTAAGCTAACAAGTTGGTGGCGTTATACCAGTGTATAACGATTTATACGTTTGCTATAGAATCTGTCAACATATGTAGATCTACAATTGTTGCCAGGGTGGCATGCTAATTATTATGCGAAATAAATTAATTTACAGATGCTTAACAACTAATGAAGAACATTGCACAAAAAGAGAACAGGAGGTGTCAACCTCACGGCTGACTTCCTCAGTGATCAACAACAACCATGTCAATTGTAAACGTATAATGGTGTCGCCGGGTTTATTATTTTTGTTTTTGTTTTTATTTTCTATTTAAAAATTGCACAGTGGGTGTAATGAGAACGGAGTTTGCCAATGGTCCGGACAACTATGCAACTCTGAACTCACCAGTTTTCAACTCCAGCATTCTGCAGGACCCGGACAGCTGCTTACGAGTATTTTATACCATGAGTCCGATTAACACGATCAATTTTACAATCTTTCTACTTTCCGTCTCAGATGGTGTTACTGTCTGGTCGTCAGCGACTGATCCGTATAACAAAGGACTTCCGAACAACGTTGGTGATGCGGGGGAGCAGCGAATATTCATTAAACTCGACGAATCTCAATTGAATCAAATTGTGATTATTTGGTTCTTTGCGGGTCACTATAGTTACGTGAATTGTCCTGGTGGATGTAGTCTGACGCTACACAACGTTACCTTGCAAAAATGTCCAGGTTCATATTTACTGCATCAATCAATCGTTCAATCAATCAATCAGTTTTTAAACTTTAAAAGCGATTCATTAAGAATGGAATGAATCGTGGCCCGGCTACTCGAGTTTCTCGAGAATCAATTAGTTATTCAATCAATCAATCAACTTATGGTGGATGACTTGTTTTCAATCCAGTCCATCTCGAGTAGCCGGGCCACGATTCAATTTCATTCTTCTAATGAATCGTTGTTATAAATCCCATAGGGCTGCTAACACCAGGGATAAAAAATCAATCGATCAATGAATCAGTCAATCAATGAATCAGTCAACAAATTAATCAATTAATGAAACAATCAACCAATCCCAAAGAATTATAAGAAGCGTCATTTTATGCAAAGTGTCACAGTAAAGATGAAATATTGACCTTGTCGAGTCAAATAGAGGCCCCTTTAGCCTTTCAGTCTTGGACCAGAATCGAATGTCTACGCCTTGTTCTTGTACTTGTGTTTTTTAAATTTATGCAATGGGTTGTAAACAACCAGGGCTCAGAAATAGGATAGAGGTGTTTGTATAAATATATCAAGATAGGTGTAGAACAATATATGGCTCATGGACTAAGGAGTCATAAATTTATTGGTACATGTATAATTAGTCTAGAGTGACAGAAAGTCGAGAGTGAATCCTTAGCTTTATTTGTTACTTCATTTCTTTCTTTATTTTACAGCTCTAAATTCCGAAAATCGCTGATTGTAGGAAAAAATTAAATAAATAAATTTGAGTGAAAAATAGTGACACATTTAAAAAGTCATTTCCTCTATCGTTGATTGGTATATCGATTTATGTAGTCTGACTTTATATTTCTGATTTGTGACAGGATATGATCCAGCATCGGATGTATCAGTCAACTGCACATTCTATAGCGACCAGCTGAATGACGGAATAACATGTGGGTATAAGTATTACGATGCCAATAGATGGGGAATTCAGAGCACGTGGGACGATGGTAATATGTTTATCTACATATAATTTATATATATTTTAATATTTACTTCGAGCTATCCTATCTAGTAAATTGCTACAGTGCGGAGTGCCGACACTTGTAGCTTCATTGGACGCCAACTGGGCATGCTAGGCCTAAATAATGCGCTACCGGTTTAGAAATTTTTAATCCAACAATAACAAGCAGCAACAACATCGATGCTTCTCTAAGCGAAAGTTCTTAACAAAGTTTTTCAGAAAAGTCTTACATAAGTAGCAAATTGAGAGGGGAGTGGATTCAGGAACCCCACTTTTAATTTTCATACGCCTGTTTGTATCCTTATGGTTTGTCACCTGATTTAGGGAAATGGACCTTGTATAAGAGATATTTTCAACAGTAATCCTAACTGTAAATAAAAACTTTCTCACTTATAAAAGTCACGGTGTAGAAGGTGAGAATAATAGAAATTGTCATATCCTGTGACATGGAAAAAGCCGCCAGGCTCTACAAATGTACAATTATAATCCTAATGAGAATCAGTAAAGTCTGTTTCAGTGGTATGGAGAGCAACATATCATCACATTATTGGTCAACGACACGTGACAACTCAATGAGCGGCGAGCGCCCGATAACAATTATTGCTTTCATTTGTGCTGTCTAACTCAGAAACTGCATATTTTCACGGCTTAACTTCAAAATTAAATGTCTTCTATTGTAAATTTGACTACGTATTGCTGTGGCCATTGAAGCACTGAATCGTCTGTTATCTAGTACCACAGTATGAATTCGCCTATACCCGCGAATGAACGGGGTCCTTATCTTATGCATTACTAATTTCCAGGCTCAAAACTTAGCATTTTCCACCTTAGATTTGTTCTTACTTTCTTGTCGTGGATAATGACTTTATTGGGTCTGGCTTTCGCTTCGGCTTATACATTTGCAGGAGTATTTTGGTGGTTCGATGTTCTCTGTATTTGAACATTCCTCTTGGGATATCCCCGCCGGACCATTAATTTTCATTGATTGATTGATTTATCATTTACCTTAACCGATTTCTGCATGATTTCAGTGAACTATGCAAGGAATAGTGATTACTACTACTCTCAGTTTGTGCTAACATATCAAAGTCAGTCCAGTATAACAGCCTACGACTATTCAAATCTTCTCATCTCACCTCTCATCAACATCAACTCTTCAAGAGTATTAAATATTCAGGTGGCATACAGCACAGCAATGGGATCAAAAGCTTACTTCGACATTCACGAAACATCCCCGTTAGATTATCCGGCAAAAATGCTAACCGCCTTCCAATTATTTGGGGGACCAGCAATGCTCAGTTCATGCATCCCAGCAGGATCGTACAAGCTGGCATTTGCCCTGGCGGCGGCTGAGGGAAATATTTCAATATTTGGAATCACTCTAACGAATGAGCCTTGCAATTACACTGCACCAGTGTCAGGTTAATTTCATGATTTGTCTCCGATTAGTTCCATTAAATTCTATAATTAGGCTATTGATTATATAGTCATTCTTTTACTCAAATTTGTAAAGGTGGTTCCAGTGGCGGATTTAGGTTTTGTCGCACGGGGGGTCGAGGAAATATTAAGGGGGTGCCTTGATTCCAATTTAGAAAAAAAGAGTGCGTCCGAAACGCGCAATTTTTTAAAAATCTCTCTGCTTTCACTATTTTTAATATTTGAGGAAACATACTCACATTTGTCTTGCTTGACCTCTAAATTGTTTTTAGGTTAATGAAAATTGAGGTGTGCGAGAGAGCTATTTAATGTGGAAAATATGCATACTTTTCAAGACCGAGTGGGCCTTGGTTCCTCCCGGCAACCCTTTAAATTAAGGAGGCAACCCCTCAAATTGAAGGGGCATAGTCACTTCGCCCAGCGGCGGTTCTAAACCAAAAGATTTTGGGGCTATGGCCCCCAAATATTTATTGAGTTTCCTATATTAATATTATATGAGACATTTGGAGGACCACACAAATGCAGAGAATACGCTGAACCGCCACAGGCTACGCCCCTCCTCATATCGAGTTGGAATACCCCCATCCCCTTCCGCCCCATAAATCAGATTTGTACTCGTACCCCATCATGATAGGCTGTATGCATAGTAATGCGGGAGCCAGAGCGGTCGAGGGGGCAATCGCCTCCCCCCTCCCCCGGCTACAAGTGTAAAACAACCTGCTACAGGTAGATTTCTTACTTGTTCTTGGTAAAAAATTACGTGGAATCTGGTAATTTCAGGTAAATTTTACTGCAGCATTTAGAATTTTCTGGTAAATTCGCCCCCTCCCTAAAACTATTTCTGTGTCCGTCTCTGGAATATAGACTCTATAAAAGCATTTAACTTAACTTAAGCTACCTATTTTAATCTAGACAAGACAATTTAGAACTGCATGACATGTGATATTGTCAACGTGACACTGACCAACCCTGTGGTTGAAATTGCAAGAAAATGTACAATATCAAAAAGAAATTATGTATCGGGGGGGGGGGGCAGTTCGCCCCCCCGTGCCTATAGTTGGATCCGCCACTGCCAGGGATCTGGACCCCCTAGTTCCTCCTAGACCTGCCCATACAAATTTGTCGAGATCTGTTGAGTTTTGAGGTAGGTGGAGTAACTGGGGGGTCCACTGGACCACCCACCCGCCACCTGGGTGGGTGGTCCAGTTGACCCCCCCCCCCCAGTACCTACTGCCCTACCGCCACCCCTGACAGTAGTAGGTCAAAGAAAATTTAGTTTCAGAAGTTACCCTTTTCTCTTTGATGGCAGGAGATTCATCTCCCAGTAGAAGTCTGCTAGCGGCCGCTCTGAACTCTGGTAGCCCAGCCACAGGCAGATACTCGTGGTTGAGAGTGTTGTTGTTAGCTAGCTGAGTCTCTGCCTGGCGTACCACTGGCAGTACCCATGGCTTACTCTCCTCTGTGCGGTACGCTATGAATCAATCAATCAAACACTGGAGGATAAAAGTGCTCAGGTCTCTCCTTGCGTAGTCTACCACAGGTAGTAGCCACCCATGGCTTACTTTCCTTTGGGCGGTACACTGGGTATCAATCAATCAAACGAAGGACAATAGCTTAATACCCTAAGGCTTGCCCCAACCCTCCTAAATTAAAATTGAGAGAGGTGCGTTATGCAGGGAACCCAGCATTGTTTTTACCTAAACCTATTATATATATATATATATTGGACATGCTTATAAATTACAACGAATAACTGATATAAAACCGAACGAATAGAAGGTTTGACTAACACCGCTGTCGATCGTGGAATATTTAAATAATGAGTATTTAGCAAATAAATTATTGATAAAAATATACGACGTGGACATTGTTACGTACGTTACGTAATAGTGCCTCAACGTAATAGTGCCTCAACGTTTAGTTCCTCAACGTTCAGCTGGGTTATCTAGCTAGATAACCCAGCTGAACGTTGAGGCACTGGTGGTGTAGTGGATAGAGTGTAGAGCGCTGAACCAATGATTCCAGGTTCGACTCTCACTGGTCACTTTTTTCAAATTTTACCAAATTATAATGTAACCGAATTATTTATTTCATTTTAATACTAATGGCATTATTAGGGTTAGGGTTGTGGGTGTGTTATGATTGGTTTATTTTTTTTAAATATTTCATAACCGGATC
>JAQFZF010000772.1:0-16033 GCA_034695365.1 Enchytraeus norvegicus | reverse complement strand
AATATCTGCGTTAGTCGGCTTTTACGAAACATGTGCAGTTTTCAGTTGGTCTATTCTCAAGTTTCCCGGAACCAACACGGGAATACTATATACAATACTTATACAATACAAATAACCTGTCTAGAGTTTATCAATGTGCATGATCAGGGTCTACTGATAACTGGCTCAAGTGAGTATACAAAACTTATACAGTAGAAATTTTTTACTTACTTTTTACTTTTTTTGCTTTTACTTTTACTTTTTTTACTTTTATTTTTTACTTTTGATTACTTTTTTTACTTAGCTTTTCCAATGCCAACGTGTAATTTCAAATGACAGCGTGTAGCATTTAATGTTTGCAATAATATGGGTTTCTATATTACAATTTATACACCACTTTTAATAAGCGTTCTGGTTTATTTAGTTCAATAGCAATACAAACAAATTCACTTCAGTGGGTGTCGACGCTTTCAATCATTTATAATTATTCAAAAAATTCACTTAGCCAAGGGGCATATGCAACACAATGATAAATTGATAATATGTCAAGACGCTGGTGGCGGCAGTAAAGTGTTAAGTCTTTTTTCTATTCGTATATTCTGACATCTGACAGAATTCACATACCAGTTTATTTTCTTAGTTGCTGTTTTGGATTATTTTTTTATTTTTTGCTCTCTCCATGATTAGACGTATCATTGCCATTTAGAGCCATAACACAGCAAGCGCCTATATCCACTAACCTACCAGACATCTTGGGTTATTCTTCTTGTTGACCTGACCTGGGATCAATCCCAGGTCTTCTTGCTTCTGAGGCCGACGCACAAACCACTCTGCCATAACCCCCTCCATCTCAGTCTGGTATCAAGCATAAGGTAATTGAAGTGTCACGGGTTCAAACCCAGGTTTGACTACAAGAATAATATGATGCCACCGGTACCGACTAATTGTGTATCTTGGTTTACTGCATTAGTGCGCTCTTTACGGTAAAGATACGGTTAACCAATGAGATGTGATACTAAACAAATATCAAAAACAGAAACTAACAAAATGAAACACGTGCACCTGCCATGTGTGAAAATAAATGATGAAAGAAAGACATTGCACTACATATTAACCCTAATGATAATACATGACTAGTGGAAATGCTAGTCGTTGGTTGATATTTTGGCTAACTATAATCATCTAGTTATGACACGGCGACTTTAAGGTCAAACCACCAACCAACAATAATCTAGAGCAATGTCATGACATGCATTCAATAGACCTGTTTGCAGTGTTTTGTCAATCATACAAAATTATTAAACTGGGTGCTTATAATGGACGGTAAGGAATTCTTTGGCTAGATTACTATATTCAGAGCAATATTTCGAAATTCGGCGAATCCTATCGTTGTCAGCATATCCGAATACTTAAAATAAATCTGAAACTCTTAAAAATTGAACGTCGCTTTTTATCCTGTATAAATTACGCATTTGGCAATAATAACAAAGACACCATAGTAGAAATTTTTAAGTAGAAATTTATTTCTTGCTATTACATTTTCTCAGGTACGATATTGTATTGAAGTGTACTTCACTGCCAAAAAGAGCAAAATAGATCCTCTACACATAGCGTGTAATCGTGCTCTGAGAACATTTCAGGGTGTAAATCGTTTTCATAATGTAAAGCAGCTCCATATAAATTACGACATTTTACATATTGCATTTGTTAGGAAATTTGCGTGTATGCACTTTGATTTATAGGTGTTTACACTGTATTGATTCTAATTTTAATTCTATGTGCAATTTATTCCAATCTATAAGCCAACCACTTCATAACTATTCTACGAGACTTAAATCAACAAATGATATGTACCAAAAATCTAATAAAGCTTTCTACTCCTCTTATGTAAACTTTGTCTTCTCGATATGGAATGAAATTCCCATCGTAATCAGAAATTCTACATCTTTGAATAATTGTATAACAATTTATTAAAAGTTTTATTAAAATTGACAATTGGTAATAGTTCTAATGTGACGGTAATAATTGTGTGTTTATACTAATTGTTTATCCTTTCTTTATGTGGCTGTGGTCACCTAGATGGGGAAATTATTTTCCCTCACTGATAAGGCCATGCACTGTATACACATAAATGAAGTTAATTTGCACATGATATGCACCTTTTATTTGTATTGACACGTACTGCTGTTTTGATGTTCGCAATAAACGTATATTCTCTCTCTCATCTGAACTGGATTAATCTTGGCGCGCAGAGATGGGTCCCACCTGGGAAAGAGAACCATGTTTATTGTTCACAAATTTAATACGTAGGCAAGCAGTCAAGTAGCACACAAGCCAACAAACATACACGTTAAGTTAACATACACACAAATAATCAAACACATGCAATCAAACTATCGGTTCAGCCGTCAGTGAGAACACAATGTATCCTATCTAGCTGACCACCGATGCACGATATTATTTCCTGGATTAGAACCACGCCACATATAAAAGGCGGTATGAGCGCTTTAATCATTAGGGTATCGCTAGGACGTGCTATTAAGAATTCATGCCTATGGCTAGTGGCATAGCAACAGACCTGAAGAGTATACAATTTTATAACGGGAGTAGATAGCAAATTACTTCGGAACCATAGGTTTGAAAAACCTTACTTGAAGTTCAAACATTTGACCTAAGAGTCTGACACTCTCATCAGTTTAATCTTTTATTTGCATATGCGTGTAACGTGTTGTGTATCTGTCACGTTATTCTGACAGATAGTTGTGAGGGATATTATTCTAGTACTGGTACTTATTTTAATACTTATTTGTGCAAATTGCTATTTTAACATGTATTTGTTAAACATAATCATTTGTAAAATAAATTATTATCGTTGTGTAAAAATTATCCTTGAAGGTCTACGGTTGTAGGCTTTTCTGACAACTTTTTAGTTAATTTTACATTAGGACCGTTGGGGTAGGTAAATTTTTATAAGATCCATTGACTAATTTCAATTTGATATTTGGATGGTCGTATGCAAAGCGGATCAACGACCAAAATAAATAATTTTTGTTATTATCAAAATATTTTCAAAACCATAAACTGAAAGAATACAATTCGTAGCCGGTATTGTAGAACACCATTATATCTAGTAAATACCAATAAAATAGTTTCAATATTATGAAAACAATTAAGAAATATTGCTGATATAAATACCATTTTTTACGATATTTCTGATGGTCTTTAGTCCACTTTTGCATACGAACATTCATTTATCTTTTCGGATTCTAATATTATTTTGTAATGACATTTTTAATTTCTGCTTTGCAAGTTTTCACAATTCTTATTATTTGTGCACCTGGAAATAGTCACTTTCCATTGCAGTGGAAAGTTTATATTTATCCATTATGTTAGACTGCTTTTTGAATTTTCTATTATTATATTAGACGATTTTAACAAAAGTTAGACAATTTCTAGAAGGCTTCCCAATTAGCGTGGGGAGTTTCTATTTTATTATTTATTCCGGTTTCTCTATTTTATTGACATTACTTTATTAGCGGGTTTCGGTTGCAGACTGTAATTTTCCTACACAATGTGCTACAAATTATTCATGTCGAGTTTCAAAATCTTTGTTGACAACACAATGTAAGGTTTCCTGAGAAATTTGAGATTCTGAAGTGATTTTATTGAAATATCCATGATTCTCTCTCTCTAGTGCACTGCCAAATGGCAGGTTCAAGGTACATATTCTGAAACACAGTCTGCTATCTCGCTCACTAATGATGCTAGGGGAACGAATATAATAATATCCTACTCTGAAATTCATCATTCTAATTTTTTCCAGTATATTTTAGATCAGATCCAAATGTTTTTTCGGGGATTCGACCCCCCCCCCTCCACTCCACTCCCTTGCCAAAATCAAAATACCCAACCTATACGGCCAGTTTTCTCGGGCTTTCCTCCAAGTTTCGAATAAGAGTGTTGTGAATCTTCACCATAGAATACTACTAAGGTCAGTTGATAGAGATGTCAGAACTTTGGTTTGTGATCTAAAGAGCAAGGCCGTTGAGAGAACATTAGCAATGAATTTATTTACAGAAATAGAATTTAGTTTTTTTCAATCACGTTATTCATATGGTAAATGTAAATATGTCGTGCACAAAAATGTATGTGATTGTGTTGGCGTGTGAGTGTACACGCAAGAGAGCATTCCCTCATACAAGCACATTTTTAGCATGATTAATATCAATAATATAAATTTACCAATTTTTATAAACAGTCATTGTTTGTTTTAATACTAATTCATGTGACTGATCGTTTATTTGCGCGCACATGTTTTTAATTCGTTCATTCATTTATTTGTCGTCCTCTAAAAGGAGATTGACGGTCATGATTCTTCATGTGTTTATAGCCTTAGTCCGCCATTCTTTTCATTCTCCAATATTAGTTAGCTATGTCCACTTCATAAAATCAGTCATCCACGTTAATATTAATCTACCCCTAATGCGTTTTTATATCTTTAATTCATCCATTTGGTACCATCATGGTTCTCAAATTGTTTTGTATCCTCCGTCATCCTTTTTTTACTTCTCCAAAAGTATTAAAATCTGTCCAGTGCGTACCTCATAATATTATCCATCCCCGTTAATATCGTCCTACCTCTTATACGCTTCCCACAATTTTGTCTTTCAATATACGTAAATGTTAATTTCCTCCGGTTACCCTCATTAATTATTATTTATTTTATTGATAAATGCCCTGGGTGATAACTGACCCTGGGCTAAAAGAAATAAAAAGTTTATATATATGTACCAAAAAAAGTTTTTATATGTACCAAGAGTGGTATATAAAAACACTGTATATTTTAGGTCCATGGGCTAAAATGGGTTTAATTGATCATTAATTATTTATTTTAATTATCAATTAAGCTAAACAAATTCTACGATACTTCGCTGCATGTTGTAAACTTGGGGTTAGAACACGGACGTTAACTTGAATTACACGTTCAAAATGTTTGACTAAGGGTCTTTTCTACTGTTATCATGTTTATAAACGACACTGGCATCGCCTTTGTGTGAAGAAACGGACGTTAAATCCTCATTGTATATTATATTGTTCATATAATTATAGTGTTCGAGAAACTTGAGAATAGAATAATCGATTAATGTTGGTCTACGGAAGGGGTTTCAACTTCAATATTGCAATAAACAACGGAAAACTACCTCAGAGTTATCTACTCTTGTTGACTCGCACCAGTATAGTTAGGATATTTGTGATGAATGCCATCGGCATTGTTGATTAATCGACGATGTGCTCACTGAATGAGCGATATTTGAGGGAAGGCATCTGTGCTTTCAACCGGTCGTCTGTCAATAAACTGAAATGATCGACACATTATAGGCTACATTATATGCCGTATTGCATACTGTCTAAGGCTCAAACCTGTGCTACCATAATGTGTACGGTATTTGTTTTAATTGTAATGTTGTAATGTTGACTGTATGGATTAGGGTAAATATTGTTGGTTGAAAGTTGCTAAATTTTTATAGCCATTAAAAAAGTGTAGCTATAAAGTGTTTATATAATAAGGCTCTTCTGGTTCGATATCAAAATTTTTGAGGAGGGCTGAGCCCTTGCCAGGTTGGTAGGCTGGAGATACATGCATCGTCCCTGACATCGCCTTCGGGTGAGGAACCGGGCGTTAGATCCTCATGGTATTCTATTGCATAAAACACACGGACCGTGTGTTTTTTCTGTGAATTTGTTTTTGTCTAGAAGTATGATGGTTTTTGTTTCTGTGACTATTATTTTAGTGTTATTTTATTTTATGCTTTTCAGAATCTTGTTTTTGGTCTTTTGATTTCGTGTGTGTCTATTCTAATTCTTGCCTGCTTATGTGCCTGTTTGTGTCATTGTTGATTCATTAGTTGATATTAAAATGAATCTTTCAGAAATAAATTTAATTAGCACTGCTTTTTTATTTTTTTGCCTTTCCTTATTTGTTTATTTGTTGGCAAATTACATACAATGTACAAACATAGAAATAATGAAATGGCGAGGTGACGACCATATACAGCCTGGGCTCTCTGTAAGGTCAAACAATTTATTAATTTATGAATTTAACTGGCCAAACATTTCAGAGTTATAGGACACTACTACTACGGACACATGATTTTCATATTGTTTTCTTTTGTTCTGTTGAATTATTTTATTGTCGTTCTTTTACATTTTGTATTTGCCTAAAGTTGTATTTTCAATTATTAACAATAATAAAGGTTTAACGTGCGTTTATGTGCGGTTCAGAGTTAACAACGCTGTCTCATGACAATATGATTAGCGTCGTCACGCCTTCGAAATCACTGTACATAGGTGGAATTAAAGCCCAGTTGCAAAATGTTTGAATTTTATCAATTTTATCACATTCTCCTACAAATATTACTGCTACATAATATTGCTAAGTGTGTTCGTTTAACGTTAAGCTCAAAAGACCAAGTCTTCATCTGAAAAAAGCGTTGATATCGAAAAAATTATTAAAAGGTTAACAATTGTTTAATGAAGAATTTGTCAGCAATAATAATTATACACGGTCGAGAAAGTATGAGAATGTGTTTACATGTTTATTGTTTTTGAGCCCTGAAGCTTTTATGTTTGTTGTTTTAATATTTGAAATTGCGCGTTTACCCCTTTGTGCTAGTTTATATATGTTTGTTTTACTATTTTTTGTCTATTGCAATGCGTTTAATGATTTTAAGTGGCCAACCCTCATCCCTATTTCAATCTATTATCATTTTATTAAAAATATATTGACAACAATTAAATCATAATAATAACAATAACTGTTTTAATAATATTTAATAAATAGAACTTATATATTAGGCCTACTGTTTATTACTAGTGTTATATTTATTCTTACCGAGGTTGACGCTATTTTTATCATACAAGTTAATTGCTTATTTTTATTTCTTATAATTGATTATGTTTGTCTTATATTGTAAATTAATTATAATAGTTGTACTTTAAATTATATGTAGATTTAATTCCGTCCCTAAATTTGTACTCTTGTTACGTATTGATCAATCAATCAATCAATCAGTGAACCAACCCATCAATCAGTCATGAATTAGATTTTTTGACTGTTTTTTATTTACGTTCCCTCTATTATTTTTCTTATTTTATTAATTATTTGTTAATTATTTCATGTTTTAGTGCATGTAAGATTAGATCACTGTTTATATTTTACCTTTGCTACATTTAATCGCGTATGTTTATTGTTATATTGTTAAAAGATTTATTATATAAGCGGCGTAGGCCTGCGCAGAATAAATACCTCACTTTTTTGCGTCTGTTTCTCTTTCCGGTAATGTTGTTGCCGTTGTTGTTTCTTGTTTTTTCTGATCATAATTGTCTGTATTTCTCAAATGATGCCTATAACTCAGGAAGTATAGTTTATGATATTTTTGTTTTCAGTCGATATAATAAAATACTGGTGTGTTTGGGGCTGCATTTAGTAGTGTAATTTATGCTGCTATCGCTTATGGTTACTCTTTGTCACATGCTGAATCCGTTTCTACCTTTAAATCAATCAATTTGTTCGAATTGATTGATTAACCCTATGAAGTCAAATTTAAAATTACTGCACATTCTGTCAATCTGGGGTGTGCTACACCCCATTACATACATTGTTTACATTGGTTTACATCCAATTTAGTCTAGGATAAATATTTCATGACATAATGTGAAGTTATAGAATAGTAAACTGCATATTAAGACATTTGGGTGTATCACACCCAAGGTTGATGGAAAATGTCCATTCAATGAGTCGCCCCTTCAAATCACAATTTTAAGATTGATCAAATTTATCCGAATTTTAAATAGCCTATGTGGGATCACCTAGATGTTCCAAAAGCAGATTTTAGTTTGATGAACAAAAAAGTAATTATTTTTTTACTCGCTTGGACGTTATGCACCCCATGCTGACTGGCATAGGGTTAATTAAAGGTCAACTTCTTCTTTATTGCTGCCACTATTGTTTCATTACGCTACTCCGCTACAACAGTTTGAATTATGGCTACTGGCACTAATTAGGATAATGATACTATTTAGACTGTCGATACTTTCTGGCTACTGATACCAGTTAGGCTACTGATACTTTTTGGGCTACAGCCTACCGACATTGCAAAGTTTATGCAAATGCAATGCTCGCACATGTGCTATATAGCAGAATGTTTAGTCATTGTGCTTATTGGCTTACTTTGTTGGCTGATTTTAGAATATAGCTATGATGTTGCTACTTGAAACGTAAATACTTATAGATAACATTATAAAGTGGTTCAATATAATACTGTGGGATGTAATAAATGCAATGTGTTGCGTTAACAATACTTGCAGTGTTTATGCAATGCAATAAAATATACACTACGATGCAATCACTGCACTGCTGCACTAATATACATTAATAAAATTTGTGTAACGTGAGACAACATTTACTTCACATGTATATGTAAAGTGATAAGTATCTCCATGGCAACAGGACGTTAAAAATATTTGGACCATGACTGTTAAAAGCCTAGAGCTCTTATTAAAATTCTTAAGAATTCTAAATACCCCTAAACACATTTTGAATTATGATTTGGGTGTTAACACTGTGTTGTTAAAAAAATTTTACGATCAACATTAAGTTTTATAAATCAAGAATTTCAACTTTAACCATTTAGTGACAAATTTAGTGTTACAAATTATTATTTGTATTGAGCTCTGAAATGGTTTCAAATACCTAATACCCGTAAGCGTAATCCAATAGTATAATATTGCATTGTAGTGTGTTGAATTGCATTTCACTGCATGCATTATGCATTATTTTTCACGTTGAGATGATAAAACGAACGTTAAATCTTATTTAATTATTTATGGACAGTTGAGATTTAACACATTTTCTGCCGTTCTGTTGCTATCAATTTGCGCTCATTATGACGAATAACGTTTGCATTGTTTAACAATAATTGTGTATCTGTTACTGCAGAAATAACTAAAACCTAAAAAAACTATAGAGCTTGGCTTAACGTCTGTTTGGGTAGCACAAGGATGCAGACATAATTGTAGAACTCCTACCAATATCAACTGTATATAAAATACAGGCAGCTAATATTGTGTGTGACATATAGTGTAAAGTCTATCTGGTGTTTAGTATAGGGCTGTACTAAATTGTAGATGATCACTTTTCGACAGAATACGAATAGTTAAATTAACTATTCGGCAAATACTAATTTGAATAATGTATAATTGTGCACACAAGTGCATATGACGCCCATGACATCATCCCTGGATAAGGAGACGGACTTAAAATCTTTATAATGATAATTATTATTGATTTAAAACGGTCTGCAGATAATGGACCCATATTCATTATCATAAATGTAAGCGAAGCTTTCAGCACAGAAATTCTAATATATTATACAGGTAGACTAGCTATATTTAATTTCAGTTAATTATTCTGAACGAGAAGTCTAATTATAATAATGTATATTAATGTGATATAAATAAGAAGAGGCCACGTGACCAATGTATCGTATAAGGTTCGGCCGCTACTATTCGGAATAGGAATAACCGTTTGGATCACTATTCGGATCCGAACCGAATACGTAGTGATATTTGGTACAGCCCTAATATTTAGTGTGAAGGTTTTCCTATATTTTTATCATCGTATCCAGTCGGGTCATGTTTATTCTTCTTTGTTCGTAATTGTATTGAAAATTGTTCTATTATTGTGTTTATTCGAAATAATATAAAAATCACATTTAAACTTTCTTTTCGTTAAGTTTTTTAATACTCCAACAGAACTTATTGACACGGTAGATTATGAAGAATATGGGTTCTGAAGTGGTTTCCCGTTGTCATCCTCAGTATATTCGTTAGTCGGCTTTCACGATACGCGTGCAGTTCACAGTTGGACTATTGTTAAATTTTCCGGCTCCAACAATGGAACAAGTGGGTTAGGCCTACGGTATTCAGAGAAGTTCCAGAGAAATTTCTATAACGTAAGCCAGCATAGTATTAAAAAGCATCCAGCATACAGAACACAGAATAAGGTCAGAGGCAAAGCTACCATGTCAGCGTACTACTGTAGAATGGCTATACTAAAATATGACAGAAGTGCTTCAGAGACATTGCGAAGTTACATGCTGAGGTCCAAGGCATACAGTTCACACACAATCTACTGTTCCGCTCATTGATAAACAAATCATCGATCAGTTAGTCATTCTAGGAGATTACTATCTGCGTTAGTCGCCCATTACGATCACGAGCAGTGTTCGGTTGGATTACATGTATATTCTGAAATTTATATATTTAAAAAGCAAATATATAGCAAAGCTAAGAACTTCAAAATACACGCAGAACAGAAATTATGTACATGGCAGTGGTTCAGATACAGAAAATTGGAGATTTTTAATACCAGAGAAACTATATCACAAATTATTATAACAATGTTGCGCTGATCACATTTCTCTAAGGTTGTTTTAGAAATAGGTAATAGAAATCAGTAATTCTTTTGACAGTTGAGAACTCGAGATCAGTTTGTCCTGATTTAAAATTCAGTTTCAAAAGTTGTAAAGTTGGACGCTTTCTGGCGACGATTTTGAGACTATCACAAGAAATATTTATAGTAATGTGTAAATGTATTATAGTAATAGTAATAATAATAGTAGAGATTTAACGTTGGTTTCCTCGTCCTCGAATGATGGCAGGAACCTCAGGACTTGGTAGAGTACAACAAAATTTGTTGATTTTTAGCTAATGTTTAGAGATTTTTTAAGGCAATATTGTCGCATATGTTTGAAATGCTATTGCACAAAATATGATATTGTAACTAAATGCGACATACGTATTTTAAAGCAGTTTTATTTTCTGAATAATTATCATTTTAGTCAATTGATTAAAAATGTAGAGTTTTATTCATAAAAACGTGTCTCCTGAAAAATCTTATTTTCCGAGATACGTCAGTGTTGCATTAAGGCGGCGAAATGCAAGTAAAGCACTGGACAGTGGACACACTTAGCCACTAGACACCCTTAGAGCGCTCACGGGACTGGGACTGCATCTGAGCGAGCATACTGACGAGGGCGGCAGAGTCACTGGCCCCTGACTGGGGGCAGGGACATTGCCCCGAGGGGCCGGCAGGACCTGGGGGTCCCGAAGCTCCGCTCCTACCCTCGGCCCCTGCCGGGCCTGGTCGGCCGTACCCTGGCTCTCCTGGGGAACCTGAGATACAAACAATATTATATACAAAAATAAAATAAAATTTGATACAACACCAGTAATAGTTACTTATTTCAAACAAATTTATCAGAATATTAAAATTTTAAAGTAATATTAACAATTACCGATTCATCAATTATTTGACTGATGATAAATAAACTAAACTTCAAGTTACAAAATCATAGTCAAACCATTCCCAAAAGCAAACAGCATTGAAACGCTGCAGGGCAATCGACAGTCTCTGCCAGAGGAAGCCACAGGAATCACCGGACCACGGGGCCAGTTTCCTTCAAGGTCTCTAATTTATAATTAACTCTGACTTGGTGTAATTGATTTGATACAACAGGCCTATTATATTATCTCAATAGATTGATTTTATAATTTACAGCCCTGATTTAAAGTCTGCATTTCTAAAAAATGCATCACTATTGGGCCTGGTAACCCCTTGATTTCCGGCCGAATAGATTGGCCTCTTTCTCATCTTGCAAAGAAATAGCTAGCAATTGATTGATTAATTAGTGTCGAGCTAGAATTTGTTGCATTACTAAAGTCTCACTCTGCACTATTTAATAATCTCGTCGAATTCAGAAAAGTATCCTAGATTCTCGCAAGGTGCAGAAGGTATATCCTAGGTATCTCAGAGGCTTTTTGGAACACTAAAGGGAAAAGTAGTCTAGCCTGCCATAGGCCACACACTTATGTGGCAAGGCCTCCACAACTGTGGAATTTTAGCGTCCAATCAGTCCAGTACACAGGGGCATATATGGCCAAGACCACTCTGCCATTTACTGCAGTACCTGCGTTAGTCGACTCTGCAGTTGGCGGTTGGGGTAATGTCAAGTTTCCTGGACCCAACACATATTATGATGAAAACAGCAAATAAAACAAATGAACATCAGCTAGCCTGGTTTTCCAGCTTCCCCCGGTAGTCCAGGGGCCCCCTCTCCATTAGAACCTTTATCCCCTCTCTCTCCTCGATCACCTAACATCATGCAATAATAATCAATAAATCAATGAGGATTTAACGTCCGGTTCCTCACCCGAATGTGATGCCAGGGACGTTAATGATAAAGGTTTAACGTCCGTTTGCTCCAGTGGCGGCGCCACACCAGGTCGCATCAGGTCAAATGACCTGGTAAAAAAGCTTCTGATCTATTGTATGACCTGGTTACCAGACCTGCCTGATTATTATAATTATTGCTACAGGATTACTGCTTTTTACGATCTGCCTTTAGTTTTTAATGACCTGCAATGACCTGGTTGCTCGGACGGTCTGGCGCCGCCACTGGTTTGCTCATCCAAGGTTGACGTCAGGGACTCAATACAATATAAAATAGAAGATAATGTGATAGTTTAATATTCAATTCAATTTATTTCTGATTTGACTTATTTTTCAATGCTCACTTCCTCGCCCGAAGACGATATCATAGATATTTAAATTTATTTTGGTTGAACCTTTACCAAATTACCACTGATTTCTCAAATCAATCAAAAGATTCACAAGTCATTCGTAGCTCATTACAAAACCGTGTAAAACGTAATAAGATACAGTTCACATTAGTTAGGCTGATGTTGAAGACATAGCATAGGCTAAGTTTAACGTCTGTTTCCGTACCCAAGGATACTGTCATAGACGGACCCGGCTGGGAATAAAACCCATGACCTCCTGCTTATCAGGCATGATTGATATTGATTCGGCCATCCAACGTAGGTTATACATTCAGATTGTATTATCTTGAAACAGAAGTACACTACATTCTACCTTTAGGACCTTCGGGGCCCGCTGATCCAGCAAGTCCAGGCATTCCGGGAAATCCCCTGTCTCCTGCTAATCCTTGAGGTCCGGGGTTACCTACATACAATACAACACCATGAAGATTTTACGTCAGGTTTCTTAATCGCAGACGATGTCAGTGACGTCTTAAACAGCTGTACAGCTGTAAGCAGCTCTGTAATTCCGAGTCTCCTGCAACATTTCACTTGAAACTACAGTTGGCCTGTATTAGTCTACGCAGTCCTAAAGTTTATACACCGCATAAAAAACACTTTTAAAAGTTCTAAAACACACGATAGGCTAACAGTTAAATAATCACACTAGATAGCCAGCACATAACACCTTGTTTACGCAAAATGTAAAACTATTAAATCGGTTTTTAATACGCAAACTCATTATTGTCACGTTGGCAAAACAAACTCATTAAAAGTCATTATTATGTCAATTTATGATTAGGCCTGTGATATACCAAGGATATACGGTACACATGTTTAGTCGCATGTTAAGATGAGTTCCAAGATATCATAGGGCGAATAGACAATTTTGCGAGATATGTATAATTGGAAGTATTATTTGGTGAATCCTATCGCTTTCAGCATCTCCAAATTAGTACCGGTACAAATAAAGCTTAAATTCACAAATTTTTAGATGAATACAATCAGGATTTAACGTCCAGTTCCTAACCCTACAGCGATGTCAGAGACGTCTCAACCAGACTAAGCAACTGCCAGCAGTCCAATACCACCAAAACACTGGCCAATGCATGGGACAAAGAGAGCGAGATCCGAAACAATGCCAGTCCAAGGCAAGAGTGCACATAAAATAACGAGAACAGAAACAGAATACCTGGTACACCTTGTAGGCCCGGGGTCCCTTGTTTACCGGGCTTCCCAACCCCTGGCACGCCTGCGGGCCCCTGAAACCTTTGGGATAGCTGAGCCATTCTCTCTACAAATAATAACACACATAATGTAACATGCACCCCGAGAATTGGGCCTACTCGTTACCTTCAGAGTTTTCTAATCTGCTAGGTTGCACTTACAATATGATGCCTAGCTACCCGTACTGGAATAGACCAACTGAAAACTGCACATGTTTGGTAAAAGACGACTAATGCAGATATTTTCATACTGAGGATGGTAACGGGAAACCACATCGGAATTCAGAATATATATTCCCAAGAAAAAAGGTTACATTTTGGGTGTAGTAAAGGAATATATATACATGTATGGCCTTTTTGATGGGATCAACTTGATGATCGATAGGGTGCTCATTAGTGAGCTTGATAGCAGACTGTGTTTCAAAATATGTACCTTGGACCTGCCATTTGGCAGTTCTCTAGAGATAGATAGATAATTCTTAACGTTGCTGTTGTTGTTGCTCACCCAGGGCGACGGCCGTGGTGCCGACTCCCTCCTTTTCGTCATTGTACGAATAAGATCATAAGACCGCACTTTGCAATACGGTCCCAGCCTACCCTACCTCATACAACGTGGGATGGGCCCCTGTTGGAAGCAGGAACCTCTGCTGAAAGAAGAACCTCTGCTGACAGCAGGGGTACCTGCTGGAAATGGCAGGATAAATGTGATACAAATTGTAATCCAGGCTTCGCTGGATTAGCACCCCCACCTCGAGCAGGCTGTATCTTTAGGGACTTAACGCTTAATTAATGTTAACATCCTACTCGTCATCCGAAAAGTGGACCATGATAGGCATGGTATATAACAATATATTTGTTATTCCATTAGTGATAACGACATTTTAATAGCATTATTATATCTTCCGTTAATTCACTCCGACTATATCTATGATAATATAGTTGTCAGATGATGAAACGGACATTAAACCCATATTGTATCTGTGAAATGTTACAAACCGTCCATTAATTGTGATATGAGATCTCGTAGTTCTGCTCTACTCACTTCTTTGCCCTAAACACCACAATTAGAATACTTGCATTAGACCTACTAGTTAAACTATAATAACATTAAAAGTATCACAAAATCATATAATAGCAGTAGGCCTATCATAAATATAATAAAAAGCATTACTAGTTAAATACATTAAATACGTTAAATGCATAACTAGCATTACTAGACCTTAAGTTAAAACCTGTTAAATCATTAATAAAATTATTTATAATTGTTTTAATTATACTTGTAATCATCGCTATTTAAGGTTAATTCTATATCTTCATCAAATTTTGGTTTCGTTAAGTTAAACTCCTATAAGAATGATAAATAAAAACGTCCAGTTTTATCAAACCCTTTAGGTCAACGTTGTTAATTTAAAGTTACTGATTGTCGTCTTAATTGATTGATTTTAACTTTTTTTCTCTCGCGCTAATGTAACCTACTACCAAATTGAAGGTCCAATGTACATATTTATTTCCGTTTTCAGTCTTTTATAGCGCTCGCTAACGAGCACTATCGAAAAATATGCTCCAATCCAAGAGACTATCCTATGCCTTTAAGGCATAGGATAGTGCACATAAAATGTACCCCCTTTTCCTATCGAAGATCAGGCTTTTGAGATGGTTTCCAGGTATCTACTCCGTTCTGTTGGTCTATTTTCAAGTTTCTTGTAACATCTATATCGTAAATGAATTGATTGATTAACTAGTTCATACCGGTGTCCCGGGTGTTCCGGGTTCCCCCTGTAGACCCCGCACACCCTGTGGCCCGGTGCCGCCAGCCTTTCCCCCCGAGCCCAGGCCACCAGGCAAACCCGGCATCCCTGGCTCACCTGGCGGGCCTGGGTCCCCCCTCGACCCAGGCTACAAGTATTACAGAATATTATATAAGCAATGAAGGCTAAGCAGGATATTGCATTTCTCATTCAAAACATATCAATGTATATGAATAAAAAACGTAGTTTTTTAGAATATCATATTGAAAAACACTAATACTTAAATAATTTTCATAAATTCTTTATTGCAGAATAAAATTATTAAACAAATTAAAGAGAGAGAGAGACATAGAGAGAGACAGAGAGAGAGAGAGAGAGAGAATTAAAACAAATTTGAGAGAGACAGACAGAGAGAGAGAG
>JAQFZF010000771.1:0-16043 GCA_034695365.1 Enchytraeus norvegicus | reverse complement strand
TTGTCTAAAAGTTTCGGTCATGCATAGGCTACAACCAAACATAATAAAATTTAATGAGGCTATGACCCCATCACGGAGGCATTAAAAGAATCGTGGATTACTCTTATAACATGTCCATTCGAAAGATTATTGAAAACTAGGTTCTGATATTTAATTATTATAACTATGTGACAGCAGTACGTGTGAATGTATAGATACTTTTCTGCCCTGAGATGCTCTGCTCTTTCTACTGTAAACAAGAACAAGAACTAGAGCTGCACGAGGACTGCGAGTGTCCTCACACCTCTCGTCCCCGGCAACCGTTACCTAGCAACCTCCCGCGTCGTTCCCTCGACGATCACTACGACGACGGGTCAGGGGGTGGCAGTGCAGGGATAGAAGACAGGATGTACCAGTGCTCCCACTGTGTGTATGTTACCATGGACCTACACAATATACGCGTGCACGTTATAGCAGACCATGCCACCACTGACGGAGGTTTTACTGAGGTCAAGACGGGTTTTGGGCTGGATGGTAACGTTGTGATGAAAGTTAACGATCATCGTGAGGGTAGGAAAGGGAGGCAAGAGGTGGGAGAGAGCAGAGGGGAGGGGGGAGAGTTGGTTGGGTTGTGTGCTGCACCTATGGTAGAGGGATCAGTTGGTTTAGGGTTTGAGGGTTCAGGGGGTTTAGGGTTTGAGCCCACAAGTGTAGGGGTCTCTACCACAGAGGCTGATGTCAAGGTCTATACTGTGCTGTAGTGAATCAGTGAGGAAATGGTGCTCTTTTATTCTTCTCTGATCAGTTCTCTATATAAACTAAGTTTAACGACTGTGTCCATACCCAAGGATACTGTCAGAGACGGACCCGTCTGGGACTCGAACCCGTGGCCTCCTGCTTATTAAGAATCTTTCTACCGACTAGGCTATCTAACCGGGACAATCGAGGTTGTTATGTAGAAGTGTGTTTCGTAGCATGTTATACACACATAGCCGTGCACTGATCGTTCAGGATAGTATCTAGAACTGTGCACATCTGCATGATGCCAAAATATGGACAGTTCTGTAAAATCAATCGCGGGTAGGGTACTGTAGTAATTTGACGTTCCTGACATCAGCCCTGAATGAGGAAACGGACGATAAGCTTGATTATTATAAAAGAATTTTATATGACAATCTCATGTACAGTAATTAACTTTGTGAACTGTTCTATGTTGTCTACTAAGTACTGGTATGAACAGTTGTACAATGTACAACATGCTCTGTTCTGATATTGAGAAGTCCTGTAATTATGATGTTACGCAAAGGTAGCCTGATGTGAACCTAGAATAATTTCGGAACAGTCGACAGTTTTCTTCTGTTAGAAGTATGTGTTCAAAGTAATGAAACAATATCTCTCAATTGACATAGTCAGTGTGCTTTCTCTGACGGCCTATGTATGTCATTGCATTGTTTGTTTGTTATTTTGAGATAAAACATAGTTCTCTCTCTGATTAATTAACCTTTGCAATGATCGTCAACTGCTATGGACACTCGGCAACATGGACCCTTTTCAGTAAAGCTAATCTCTTTATGTGTTTAATTAAAGAGTTGGGGGTCTTTTGACTCTATACTGAGGGGCTTGTGCACATGAATGGGTCCATAGGTTTGAGTGTGTTTAACGTCAAGGTTCAGAAGCACAAGGCTGCTCGGCTCAATGCATTCAACCACCACAGTCACAAAGATCGGGTCCAAGCTTATTTCAGCTTTGCTCTATAAAGCACCCTGCAGTCACTACTTACTAATGTAGTACTACAGCTGTTTTTATATGTATGTAGTTACATGTCATGTGCAATGTGCACTATGAAGAACTTAGAAAAAGCTAAAAATATGTAAAAGAAAGAACTGATTATGGTTTATAACATCTCTTTTGTTCTGCCAATTGTTCTGTTCGTTGTGTTAATTTTCTGCGTTATTTTTAAATCTTAATTTAAAGTAAATTCCGTCGTTAAAGTTTGTGTTTATAATAATTTGTAGCAGTTTTTCTGAACCTGGAAGCTTTGACATAAAGTACATTAGGTAATACATTAGTTGGATTAATTAGGAGAACATTAAACTCTATGAGATTGTCTAATTAAGTGATTGATTGATTGACTCGTTGATAGATAGATTGATTGATTGACTGTTTGTTTGATTGATAATTAATTAAGCATTGATTTACTTAGGGATACAATTCGCTATAATAAGATTTGTTTATATGTCCCGATTGGATGGCCGAGTGTCGATAGCAAGCTTGCCTGATAATCAGGAGGTCACGGGTTCGAGCCCCAGCCGGGTCCGTATCTGACGGTATCCTTGGGTGCGGAAACAGAAGTTAAACTTAGCTTTACAGTTTTTTTATGTATGTGTAGACGTCCCTGATATCGTCGTCAGATGATGAAAATGACGTTAATTTGATTGATTGATTGATTGATTATACAATACAATGGGGATTTAACGTCCGGTTCCTCACCCGAAGGTGATGTCAGGGACGTCAATTGTACTAGAGTTTACTTAAGTGGATGATATTGAATGAGTGTTAGGCAATCTAACATAGTACCTGCAGTGTTAGCCAGTGTTAACTGGTGATTGCACGACTAGAAATTACTAAATTAAATATATAATTAGTTAAGTATTTTATATATTTAATAAGAATTTGTATACTACTAGTTTTATACCTGGGTTACTCTATCCTCCATTGCTCCAGGCTCTGCTGCGATTTAGTCAAGAGTGCTCTATATAGGAGTCAGTTACTGATTGATTGATTGATTGTTAAACCTATCTTTTATGTATATCATAGCATAGGTATAGCATAATCAATCAATCAATACGAATTTAACGTCCGTTTCATCATCTGACGACATCAGGGACAACGAGCTAAGTTAAACGTCTGTTTCCGTATCACTGTGGTAATGTGTGAGACGGACCCGGCTGTGAGTGGAAGCCGTGACCTCCTGCTTATCTAGCAAGCTTGCTACCAGCTACGCTATCATAGCTTGACGTTTAAGCTTATGTGCACATGAGTTAGTGTGCATGACTGGTTGGTAGTTCATATGTTGTTGGAGACGTCCCTGATGTCATCGTCTGATGGTGAGACGAACGCTAACTTGGCATATATAACTTGACGTGTGTTTTGTACAGAATTTATTTGCAGGTGTACTTGCAGAACTGTTGAATGTAAGAAAGTTGTAGAGCTAAGTTTAGCGTCTGTTTCCGTATCCAAGATACTGTCAGAGACATTGAATAGACAGGTACCATTGTACAGATCATGGCTGTCCAGGGGGGAGGGGGAAAATGGCCCCTAGAAATTTGCTCCCCCCCCCCCATGATTTCCCACAGAAGGTATTAGCGTATTTGTTACATATTACATAATAGAATCTGCAGGATTCTTCTGACTTTAATGTTAAGAACTGATGAAGGGGTTTGACAGGCTAGCCGGTGAATGAATCTGACAATGGATGAAGTAATAATATACATATCTCTTTATCTATGCTCAGATTGCAATGACTGCAAGTCAGCCAAGTGACACGTTGTGTATAACTGATAATAATCGTTTCTGTAGGATTACACACCTCAATAGGATTTTCTTTAATGTAGACTCTTTAATATTTAATTAATATTTAATGTATATTTAATGTAGATTAGATTAAATGTAGATTAATTTAGATTAGATTAAATGTAGATTCTCTTTCATGTAGACTCAATGTGTGTAAGTGTGAGTGGAGATTGGACTCTAATTGTGTGTGTGTGTGTGTATGTATGTGTGTGCATGTGCAAAAGATTGGTATATAAACCATGCCCCTAATGAAAGGTAAATCACTTTTGTGTAGACACGAGCTGTAAAGTGCATTGGATTATATATTGTTCTCAATTAAATGACTTGTTAAAATAAAGTCTTAAAGCGTTCAGTATTAGCATCATATAACAATATATGACACCTATTTTCTACACCTTCCACTGTTCAGTCATTACAGTGGAACTGTATATTATTTCTAAACTGCATTCTCAGTGTTTTATGAGTATCGGAATATTTGATTTTTTCCACCCCCTCCAATTTCAGAAAGTTACTAGTATTTTCCACTCCCCCCCCAAATTTTTTCCAGGGCGCAGGCTGCGCCATGAAGGTATAGATATAAACGCCCCTGCATAATGTACATGTAAGTTATTAATGATAGTACCGCATTTTTGATGATGTGATCAAAATTAAGAGGATCCTGAGAAATCCAACCGTGCATCTGTGACGATGGGACCCGATTCCGATATTCAACATTGACTTGTACGAAATGTATCAATCTATCTATCCAGTGTTCTGCCAAACGGCAGGCCCAAAGGCCCATCTTTATATGTAGTCTAATACAGCGTTTCTCAGCCTGTGTTCCGCGGAACACTGGCCAGCAGGTGTTCCGCGAAGACATTGTGAAATTTGTGAATTTATTGTAGATAGCAGAAAGTTGTGCAAAAAAACGGCAAAGCTACGGTCTATCTAGCAAGACGGTGGGATCATACTAATACTAATATGTGTTGTCCAAGTCATAAAATTGTGAATTTGTGAAGCTGCAGAATCAACTATTTCAACTGCGTGAACCATTATGCATTTTTCATGAGAGAAATTGGCCTAATTGTCAGCTGACTAACCATCTGGAAAATGTTGACTGGCTAGCCACATTGGCTAATCGGGCTGATATCTTCGAGCATTTGAATAGCCTACTCTGACCTCTTCCATGGTCCACAGACTCACCTTAACCTATAAGTTCCTAACTCTTACAATGGCAACGTAGCAGGATTTATCGCAAAACTGAACATATGACAGAAACGAGTTTCAAAGATGTTTTTGATGACTTTCCCTAAACTCAATATATTCTTCCAGTTACCTGATGGTGTGGGAGTCAACAGAGATAAACCTGTCTGAGTTGATTCGAGGCCTCAAACGTTCACTTTCAGAAAATTTCAATTTCTACTTCGGTGACTTAATTGTTCATGCCTACTCATGGGTTTGTGATCCCTTCTTGCAAATCTTGACCAAAAGGACAGAAATTGATCAGATGATATATTTGAGTCTTGCTACATTTTACAAAAGCTAAATAGACTACAGGATTTTTAGTCTAGTGCAGTTTTGTATTCACAGTGAATACAAAACTGGCTTACCGTTGTGGAAATACAATTTTCATGTAATTCACATTAAAATTGAATTTCCCCAACGGTAAGCCTAACTGTTACTGTCCGACAGAGCGTTCAGGGTTCTTCTTTTCTTCGACCTCCTCTCCCTGTGAGTCTGCATTTTCTGCACTTAACAGACAAAAAAATCGAGTGCTACTTAAATCTCATCCACTAATAAATTCTGTGATGAAATTCAGGCACAAGGGTATTAACGGCATTATTTGATAATGTGTGCTTCATTTCCAAGTAATGCTATTACTACGACAATTCTAATCCTGTAACTTGAATATAGTAGCCTACAATAGTTTACATACTATAACTGAGTTACGCGGAAAATTCAGAAATAATGGTGTTCCGTTAGATTTTCAAAAAAAATTGTTGTTCTCCGATACATATAAGGTTGAGAACCACTGGTCTAATATATTCTTTCTGACTAATGACCACACCACTGATCAACCCAACTAGTCGATTTATACATAACGGCCTTTCCTGTGCCACACGTAAAATGATTTTTCTTGATTCAAGGAAAATTCAAAGTCTCCGTCTATAATTATCAATTGTCTGAGCCAAGCCAATAGCTCTATATGTCATTTAATATTGAATTCAAATTATTTTGATGATCATAAAATTTCAGAAAAAAATAATCCCGGTCGTTTTAGAGCCGGGATCCCGCGGTTGGAAACCCTATTTGGCACCCATTAGCCCTGGCTGGATTCCAAACCTAGACAAACTTTAAGTTCGATTGCGAGAGAGGCTCCAGAACATTATGTGAGCCGTGAAAATCAATTGTCAAAGTATATATTAATTTCGCGTCAAATATTTAATACAGGTTTACATTTCTTCCTTGCTTTAAATTTAATTCGACTCTCTATAATTATACAAAACTGAAATCTACAACGTGTCGCGTACCATAAGTAGGCCTATCAATATTGATGACTCAGGCCTATAGGCTCTATTGATATTAGCGACGTCAAGTTAAATTCTACCAAACTGGATTATCTTCGATTCATATGATTTTCGATTTTTCTTCCAAACTCTCAACTTGGCATAAAGAAATTTTCCATATCTTTAATGAACGGACTAAGAAACTTGACAACATATACGTAACAGAGCCTACCGTACTTGAAAGTAACAAAAAAAACACAAGAATTCAGCAGTGGAGCCTTTTAATCTGTCAGAGCAGTTTATGCCAGAGTTTACAAGTCAACAAGTAGAAAACTTAACTAAAGCAAACACTGAATCGTAGTACTGATATGAAATACACAAGTTATCAGTTCTTCATTAATGCCTATAAAACGACAGAGTACTAATAATGCAAACGCTACAATCATGGAATGAAGGCTTCTATAAAATCAGTCCGATATCTTTGGTATTAATTAAACTGTTCAACATTTGATATAATATCACTGTGTGTACATGAAATATGTTGAGAGCAGACTTTATACATCTACTACTAAATGACACTGACTAGGTTTCAACTGCAAGAGTAAATTTAATTTTAAAACAAGTATTAGTTGTGTAACCAGAAAATATTATCATCACATCAAAAATAGTATGGCAAATTTTATCAATAGAAAAATATCTGTTGAAAGTTTTGTCATAGCCTATTATTCACCTATCTGTCAAAATCAAATAATTTCATTATTTTTACAATCAAGATGGCTATGTTTTCCTGACAAAACCTTCACATTACTCATCGTCTGAACATATCTGAGTCTAATCAAACAAAATTCAATCACATCAAGCGAAAATTACATGACAACATTCTTATCGATACTAAACTATGCCCTTCCTGTTTGTCAAATTGCACAATGCATTAATTTGTATAATTTTTATTATAGAAACAATAAGCTTTTTTTCTGCTTTTTACAATTAATATGTACGCTAACAGAAATAGATACCTACTGTTTTATCACTATAATGCAATGAAAAACTATACAAATATATAAATGATTGGAGTCACTGATAAGAAGAAGAATACTTTTTTATGGCTCATTTGAGAGCACATTGCACCGACTCTTGACTATAAATGCCACGGAGGCTCATTAGCTGCTGCAGAAGAGATATAAAGGCAGAATGATATCTGCATCACGTGTTGACATCAGTCACATGTTGTCACACATACTACATGTCACATGTTACACATATCCTGTGACGCGCACACATCCTGTGACAAAACAAATTATGTCACAGCGCATGCATAAGTGCTGTGACAAACGTAGGTTGTCACAAGGAGTTAGTGAGGTCAAGGATACATAGTGTGCAGTGACAAATGCAGTGCTATCACACATGCAACGTGCTATCACACATAAAACGTGTTGTCACACATACAACATGCTGTCACACATACAATGTGCTGTCACACACAACGTATTGCCACACATACGACGTGTTGTCACACACAATGTGTTGTCACACATCAGGCTGTATCAGGGAAGTAATCAGGCGGACTGGAGCTGCTGGAGGCGTTACCGCTATCCACACTACACTCGCTCAGCTGTTTATCTCTAAACGCTCTACGTCGCGCCAGGTGACTACCGCCAGGTTTAGACAAGAACCGCATCGTTCCGATCTCATCCAGCTCATCCTCGTTACTGGAATCACTCAGCCCCTCGTCTCTCTCCCACTCCACCCTCCTACCTCCTCTCTCTTCCTCTTCCTCCTCGCTCAACCGCCCCAAACATCCATCCGTCTCCAGGTCGTCCTCCAATCGACTCAGCTGGAACATGGCTGCAAGCGACGCGACAGAGTCTCTGACTGTGGATAATCTGTCAGTAGTCAGACTATCTGACAATTTGTCAAACGTCAGACGATCTGACAATCTGTCAGATGTGAGAGGATCTGAGGAGTGGAAAGATTGACTGTAGGAATCCGCCACAGTGTCGTTACTGGATCGCTCGCTATACATAAGTGACGGGGTGGTGACCGTGCTGAATTCATTTATCGACATGTGACGCTGAATCAACCGATTCACAGCATTCGCCGTCTCAGCAAACATACCGAGTTCTCGTACACTGTTGTTCCTGCTCAACATATACATCACACACAATTACAATACAAACACAATTACAACTAGCAATATTACGTAGTTCATACTACGATAAATAATTAATTAATCTATGCATCAGTTTTTTTTTAAAATAACATAATGTACAAGTATGTTCTTTGTTCAATATTTGAACATGAAATATGGTACTTAATTATGAGATAAAATACAACCTCAGCAGTAGTGTAGTATTAATAGTTCAAAATTACACCAAGACATTTCTATGCCTTGGAACTTATATCAAAGATTATCGTTTCAACCTATTAAAGATTACATAAAGCAACAATTAATCATTTGGTAATATTGGGAGCACATTTATATTAATATTAGTCAACCAATACAGAAATGTAATGTCCGTTTCATCATCTATCTAATGATATGTGAACCACAGGTAAAAAAACAATAATTATGAACGTAGAAAGAGAAAATGGATCACCATACAGTGCCAATTCAAATAATCTACGACAGATTGTAATATCTTGTGAAGGTTATACCTGCTGAGCATGAAGGGGGTTGCGAGTGGAGCCGCCGCCGACAGATCCTTGGTTAGCCACGTGTGGCGTAGCACCTGGTCAGCCGTGTACCGCTGGTACGGGTTCTTGACGAGCAGATGTTGGATGAGATCTTTGGCGTCCTCCGAGATCTCGCCCCAATCCTGGTCAGGGAATGAGTAGACACCTTGCTGGATACACTTAAACAACAGCTCCTGCACAATCAATCAATCAATTAATCAATAAATCAATTAATCACACATCTGTCTCACAACCAATCAATGTCAGAGAATCAGACAAGTAATATCAGTGTCACCGAGAATATTGTAAATAATTAGTAAAATATTTGAATACTTATTTAATAGTTCATAGTTCATCAATATTATCCTGAGACACATCTTTAATCAATACTATTATCAATTTAATAGCAGTAGCAGTAGATACTTATTATTAAATAATATATAATTCATTATTTTGATAGATGAGATTATCTGTTAAATGGAAATGTACTGTTTGAGCTAACCTGACAGTCCTCACAGTCTCCACCTTCATCAAAGCGACACTCTCTATCACAGTGAGCGTAGAACGGTCTATAGCCACACAACAGTATGTACCTGTCATCACACAACAGTAAACATACTAACAGTCACACAGCAGTACCTACCTGTCAACGCAGAACAGAAAATAATATAGTTGTAGAGCACCATAATAGGCACACAAACTACATATATATATATATGTATGTATATTACATACACAATATAAGGGACTCCTACAAAGATCTAGGCAAGAAGTAAACCATTACAAAAGATCAAACACACAATAATTCAATAATTGACTAACAACTAGCTAAACCAATACAAATAATAAATCTTCCAAGAAAATATGCTACCGTAATAAACAATAATTTTTATTGTAGCTTAGAAGCAAACAGATTAGTGGTTTCTATTTCAGTAACCTGTTTATTTAACTATTCTTCAAACTACTAATTAGGCTTATGTGAAATGAGTTTGTCAACATTACCTAATTTACCATCCTTGATGGAAGGGATTCAACCAATGGACCCTCCAGGCTCTATCATGTCAGCGCCTTAGGGCCTTCGTGTCCCATTTCGCACTCTCCGTTTACTTGTGCATGTTTCAGTGACTTGATTAGTGTGAAATAAAGATCAATTCAATTAAACTTTTATTGCCACCAGCACAAGTTTTATTGCACTAATATATGTATTTATACTGTAATAGACAGGGTTTCTTGCAAATAAACCTTCATACTGAGCAGCCATGAAAAACGTCTTTATGTTTTACATTATATTTTTAAGATTTGAGAATGAACTCTGAGCTACAGTTTCAGAGATGTGTTGACAGAAATACTTACAGTATAGTGCCGAGACTCCAGAGATCACATCTCTTGTCATACGACTCTGCCTGGTACTGCCATACATCTACCACTTCAGGAGCCATAAAGTCTGCTGAGCCCACCTATACACACATAAACACACATACATTAACATATATTACACAATAGTACACACATTATACTTGACATGAAAATATAAAAATTGCAGACTTAAAAAATCTCCAAGCGTCACACTTCTTGCCAAAGAGTTCAACAGGAGCAATTTGTTAAATATCCGCACGCACAAACTGTGTACATAATTATAAACACAGACATAAATTAAAAGTTCATGTAGGCATTTATAAAAACAAGTAAAAACAGCAGACTTTAAAAATAATCACCGACCAATGTACCATTAAGCAATACATGCGCAAATAGGCCTGCAGTACATTATACATGTAATTAATTATGTTTTCATTTTACCATAAACACATATACAGTATATTAGGAGCACATGACTGATTTCTTTAAACAAAAAATAGCAGACTTTAAAACTATCTAGGCAATCTATGGACAGTGGACACATAAACATATTAAACCTACATCCATCACATTAATATATAATAAAAATAATAATAATATTTAACAGAGATTAAAAATATCTACACTTATATTATTGCAAGTTTACTTTTTTTTTTAATACACCAATACAATCACATACGCAGATAATGTAAGCATTCACATGATAAGCACTTCTTGTTGAAGTTGAATATGAACTTATGAACTACATAATATGCCTACCTGCACAATACATAAAATTTGATATCCTAAAGTAAATAACATTGCTTGATTCACAACAGATTTTTGACGATAAATGAGATCAAGGTCAAAGAAATTCAACAGTTAATTTCAAATATCAAAACACAATATTACATAGAACAAAAATGGTACCATAACAATATGCAGGTAGAATATTGCAGTAGAGAACTCTTTGACAATATAAATTTATGAGGCATTTGTCCTAAATATGAATGATCATAAAAGTCTATAGTGTGGAGTACTAAAAAGTTAAATTTACTCGTCATAAAATTTCCCATAGAGAAGTGCAAACAAACAACTCAGCCATATACTAATTATGATGATATCACTTGTGCATAAAAACCCACTTGAAGTTATTTAGTACTGCTTTATTACACCAATCAATTTACCGGGCCATGTCATCAAAACCATCATCATCTCTCATGATGTGACCTAAAAAGTGTCACTCTAATTAACTCTAGCTATTTTGCATATAAATGATTATATTTATGGCTCTGTGTAGTTCAAGAGTTGTATGACAAGTTAATAGATGTCTGATATATAGAACAGCAACAGAGTTAATTGGCTCAGATCATATGCCTGATTGTAATCAGCTTGTAAATAAATCACAGCAGCAAACACATTCCACTGTTAGAAAAACACTTTATGCTCTCACTATCAACCACTTCAACTATCAACTGATTAGATTTAATCATATCCGGTGGATTGATATAAAACATTTGCAACACTACAACAACTATCAATAGTTTATTGTATTATATTATTGATCTCATACTATGTAGTACCTGTAAACAGACCATCATAATAGTTCATACACAATAAATTGCAGCCTACTGTTTATCTTGTTATAGTGGCATGATAGTGCATTACCCTGGTTCTAGAACTTTTACTAATAGTGAAAGGTAATTAGCTAAAGATATCAGATATTTGAGAAGTATATAGAACTTACAAAGAGCTTGAGCAGAACCACAATAAATCTAAAGCAGACATAGTGAAATTATTCTCTCCACTCTAAAGTGCAGCTATATGACAGATCAAAGGAAAATTCCAACTTACTCAGGACTAATATTCGAAATTATGAACACACTATCGATCAACTAGTTAATCTCATGAGAAAGAGAAAGAGAGAGAGAGAGACTCACAGGAGAGAGTAGCTCAGGAGTGGTGACAGGACTACAGCGACGGCTTCCTATCTGGATACCACTGCCGAGATCAAAGTCACAGATCTTTACTGGTGTCAGCTGACCAGCCTTCACGCACAGTATGTTCTCTGGCTTAAGATCCCGATGTGCTATACCTGCAATCAATCAATCAATCAATCAGTCAATAAATCAATCAATCAGTAAGAAATTGACTTCTGAATCATCGCATTAATTAACCTATGATTCATTACTCAGTTCATTACGCTATTTGCTCCTAAGTACTGCAAAATAATTAAAACCTTCAGTTGCTCTATCATTTAGGCCTAGTTCATATTACAGGAACTCCTCAGACACATGTGACTTCACTGAATAGTCATAGTAGACCTACACCTGCTGCAAGCAATATGTTTAACATCTAGGCCTACTATATGAACATAGCTAACTATAGATAGAATGCAATAAGACCCAATCGAAATCTAAGGAAAAATAATAAATGTCATAGAAAGTTGCAGAAATCAATGAACCGTTATAAGCATAAATATAATTCTATAGAAATAGCAGAAAGTCCTAAAAAATAAGCTTAAAAATAAACATCTGGTCACTAGAAAATCTAATAAATCTATAGAAGTCAAAGGAAAGCTATTGAAGGCTAATTACCTTTTTTATGTAGGAAGTTGAGACCGCTAGCTATGTCCCTCACGACCCTGCTCGCCTCTTGCTCTGACAGGTGACCTCTACGTAAGATGTTGTCCAGTAGGGTGCCTCCCTCCATCTTCTCAAACACCAGGTAGAACCTAGAACACATAACATCATACCATTAGAACCTAGAACACATAACATCACATAGGTAAAACCTAGAACACATAACATCACATAGGTAGAACCTAGAACACATAACATCGAACATTAGGTAGAACCAAGCACCCATAACATCAAACAGCAAGTAGAACCTAGCACATGTATAACAACACATAGGTAGAACCAAGTACACATAATATCACATAGGTAGAACCTAGCACGCATAACATCACATATGTAGAACCTAGCACACATAACATCAAACATTCAGGTACAGCCTAGCACACATAACATCACATAGGTAGAACCTAGCACAGCACACATAATACCTATTATAAATAAAAGTCTCTGCGAAAACCTGTCACAGGCATGCTCCTGCTTAAACTCATGAAAATGCAGTAATTGTTAATATATGGCCTATAGCAGCTAAAACCGATAAATGACAACATGTTGACTAGTATTTTCAACTGTATCAGTAGGCCTACACCAGGAAATATCTTATCTAAAGCAGGTGCAAGAGCTGCATCGAACGATTGAGGTCTGAGTCAGCAAAAGCATTCAATAAAATGTCTGAATATTATTCAGACATTATTAATCATTACGCACAGGTGTGCTAGTACAATGGAAGCTGATATATGTTACACATCAATAATATCACCCACAATGGATTGATCTAACCATGAGGAAACAAAGATTACAATAATTTTTGAGAGGACAAGAAAAAGTAGCTTATGAATTCTAGTTACACAAAGAAATAAGTATTAACAAACACAAAGAAACAAGGATGAACTAGAATAATAGTACATAGCATATGAGTATATGTTACAATTATGATTAGTTCATTCCATTTAAACCCAGTGGACACATGGTGAATAAATAAAAAGAAAAATTCAATTGTCTATTGTCAAGTAATTACCCAGTATCATCAAATTATTGCAACTTTGCATTATAAGGGAGTAAACAATAAAAGATCAGATGATATTAATCATAATCCACAGATGCTGCTAATTATGACGGGTGCTGCATGTGATGCTGCGACCTTAGCATGCAGTTAACTCGAGCTATTAGATTAAGCCTAATAATAAAGCTAACCAAGATACTACGCACTAAACTGTCTTGTATATAGTTCATGTTTGGTCCAGCTCGCTATCAGGAAACATAAAGTTACTTATGGCTTAAACACAGACATCTCGGCAACTCTATAAACTTGATACAGCATCAGCTTGTTTGTTGATTCAGCAATAGATCTTGGCTACTCTAAATGTAAACATTGCAAGGAATTATGCATTTCCAGTACGTCGAACCGTTGGGTGCCAATAACAAAAACATCCAGCTATTCGCCGAAGTGGCGTGATAACGGTCTATGTTCGGCCAAGCAAAACACTGCTTTCAACTGGTTCTATTCTAACCGCCAATCAAACGACAGCTTTTAATCTGACTCTTGTTCCAAGTACACTCAGGTACAACTCCGAAAACGAGTTTAACTAAAGCACAGAGTAATAAAAGCGCGAGGCCAACTGCAGGTCTAGAAATCGGGCAACGTGCCAATCTTACTATATCAACAGTCTTCTTGACGTAAAGAAAACAGGCCTGTTGCCAATTGATTCTTTCATATCAAGGTGTAGTTCAGTCTCATAGATATATTAAATATAGTCGTTTTGCCAAGGTCGTATTAATGTTAAGCTTAGTACAAAACAAGCAAAAATATTATGCTCAGTTATCTAGTTCAGCGCTTTATCAACTAGTCTACAATGATTATGATCGGACGCTAAGTTCAAGGCTAAACCTAATTTAGTTTAAGAAACAGTTTTAGTCCCATACTTGATAAGCAGAATGTAATGCATATTATCTTATACACTGTATTACTAGCAGGCTCATTGACGAGCACGCCTTGATCAACTTATAAGAGTTTGCCTTTAACGAAAAATTAGTGTTCAGTTGCCAATTTGCTCGCATCACATAACTTATGTGCATTAGTCGCCTCCTCTGAAAGCCACATATCCAATGAACACGTGCACAGCAGTCATCGGTGACTCTATTTTCAAAATCTTCAGATCAACAAATATAGTAATTGTTGTCATATATTTGGAAAGAACTAGGCCACTTCGTAATATGCCTATGTTGGTGCAATTGTCAGAAAAGGTTACTTGATCAAATCTGAAATTCTTGTTCTATCAGCAGTTGTGTTTATACTGTCCTCAAAACAAAAAGTGACAATTGAAACGATAACAAGATTTACGGTCAAACAATACTGGTAGGACAGACCACCATAAATATTTCAACGATGATTATGAGATGCATTAATTGTACAATTAATTAGCATTGACAAGCAAATCCTGAACTGTACAAAGTAGTCCACCAATCTAGTGCAGAATACAGGACAGCATTGTTCACCTGCATGGATCGTGCAATGGCTTATCAGCATTACTAGGATCAACAATCTGGTTCAACAGAAAGCACTAACAATGGCGTCAAGAGAATCAACCAGATCAATGTATATCCGGTCCACACAGGTGAAGTCGAGAATAGACTTCGCATAAACATAGCTCGCAATAACACTGATATAGCACATGTACGCAGAAAGGATGCACATAACAACTGACAGTAGCAAGGGACTTGCTAAGGGTGATTTTCAATGTGTTATTTTATATTGGCGACTATTTGTAAAAATTCAAGAATAACAACAACAACGCAATTAGCGTGCTACCGTGATCAATGATAACATCGAGCACTATGTGAACCAAAGCCAAACCGATAAAAAGTAAGAATTGTCCTATAACCGTGTCAAGCCAAAAACCATAACAATCAGTCCAAGAATAAGGCCTAAGAAAGAAGGTTTACGAGTTGATCATAATTCACGATCAACGGGACCCGTACGTTTGTAGCAGATTCAATTTCAAACCGAATCGGTCTCAGAGATTATCCTAGGAAGAGAAAATGGACGTTGAAACCTAGTACATAGTAATGTACTATTTTACACTCCACAGCGAATCATTACTTAATGGAAAAGTGTTAAATGTAGCAAGACTAAATGAAGTAGCATTCAAGCTGCTTAATTAAAATAAGCAGTGTGCACTTTCAGACCCATCTAATCACAAACAAGAATTAATCAGATAACCAAGCTGTTATCAACAGCAGCTGAAAGATCATATGCACTGAATAAACAGCTCCAACTAATTACAGTCAGTCGAACCACGCTAACCACTAGACTACCGCCAGTGGCGGTGGTCTAGTGGTTAGCGTGGTGCGCTCAGGCGTG